>VRYO01000406.1:63759-143649 GCA_009812075.1 Sialia sialis
AACAAATAAATGAGTCAGATTCCTGAAATGAAATGGCACACAAGGGATATTTGTATTTCCTCTGTGGAAAAGGTTAATAGATCTATAATAATGTTTTGTGATGGGAAGCTATCTAATGCTAAACCCACATTAATTCTAACTAAAAATATGATAATTAATATGTGTTCTCTGAACAGCAGAAGTAGTAATAACAATTAGATGCTTGTGCTGAAATTTTCTGCTGTTACAGAACACACACTGATTAAATAAAGGTGGAAGAGTTGTTTCTTTTACGAATCCTGTTATCAGAAATATTCCCTTCTTTCTTAGAGAATAGACAAAAAGTGTAACCAAAACCAGTTGTCTTAGCCAAAAAGTTTTAACCAAAACCATTTAATTTCCTGATGAAATATATGAAAATCATTATTTATACTGTGAGTTATATGACTTTGTAATCTTGGTGTTGATCAAAGAGTTGTGTAGCCAAAATAGTATTTGTTCTGTTTACTATTAAATGGGAGGGAAAGCTTCATAAAGGATTGGCATCCTTTTATATTTGAGTTTCCTGCTGTGTTCTCATTACTTCATTAAATAAAACATAATCCTGAGTTTTAGTAAAAGTTGCTCCTGTCTTTTGCAGCAAGGGTATATGTTGAAATCACTGGTAGCATGGCTTGTGAGTTCAGTGTCTTAGAATAGTTTTGCAGATGGGCTACTTTCACCCTCAGCTGTTAGCATCACCAGGGAAGAGGTAGTGATGAATTTTGATGGCTTCAGGCAAGGCTAAAACAAGATGTGTTTTCTCTACCAAAATGTTTTCACCCTTAGGGTGCACTTTCCAGATTCAGGATATGCTGTCTCTAATGGATAATTTGCCCTTCTTGGCAATGGAAGAACAGGATGTTTCATATTCTCGTGTCTGCAAATAGTCTTTCAAACTTTCAGCACACAGAAGTCCTTCTGATACAGCCCTTGTATTTCATAATGTTTCCAGCTCTTGTCTAGGCACTGAAAGGGATAGTGTTCTGAAAACTGATGCCATTTTAAAGGTCAGATCTCATAAAACATTGTGATTCGTACCCACTAATTTGCCTTCTGGAACTACTTATTTAGTCTGGAGTTGCACCATAGACTTTATCTTCATTTTGTCTGGGCTTCATCAAATATTTGTCAGGTGCAGTGACCAATAAAACCAGGAAAGATCTGAATTTTGCAAGTGACCTTCTGCAATAGAGGCAGCAGGTATAGATGGTTGTTTCTCAGATGCTGTGGAGCCATATAGTGAGCAAAGTGTTGTCCTTCCCATTTTCTCAGTTACTGGTTTGATCCAACAATGTGGAAAACAGAGTTCTGGCTCTGTATTGGAATAAGATTGTATGATGCTTAGAAACAATGAGATGTTTAAGATGTCAAAGATATTTCTGGCTTTTTCTTCCTGTTCATCTGTGTTTTAACCTGAGCAAAACCTCAGAGGCTGTAGCCACAAGAACTGGCATGTGGATCATTTTGAACCCTACCAATGTATAGCATATACTCAGCTAAATGGGAAGTTACAGCCATTAAGCAGGTCATCCCAAAATACCAGGAGCAATTTCCATCATATTAGTATGGCAGATCACTGTTAAATACCTGTTTTTGTTCTTCTGAATCTGCCTTGGATCCTGTAATACATAATGGAAAAGAAAGGCTCCCCCTCAGTTGCTGGTTACTGGCCTTGTGACTGATAGCAGCCCCATGCCTCCTAAAGAATCTGGCTATGAGCAGATGTCACAAACTCACTCTGGATGTCCCTATCTAGCAATTGCCCTCCATCTGCCCTTCACAGGCATGGCTGTCCACAGCAGGCTGCTGTTTTCATTGGTACCCATAACAAAAAAGGACTGTATCCATGCTGGAATATGCATATGGGACTTTATTTGCTTTTACTTTTTTGTTATTAATTTCCAAACCTCCACTAAGGCACTGGCTGTGAATCCCTTGATTACAAAGAGTAATTAATGGATCAGATCTATTTTATTTTCATTGTCCTATGGACTGAGAGATAATGATGTGCAATGTGGAGGATATTCCTGCTAGAGACAGTATTTCTGCAAATTCTGCAAAGCCTATCTGTGGAGCACCACCCAACATTCAGTGAGCAGGCTGCATGCTCTAGCATCCCCCACACCATGTGCCTACATGTGCATTTTGTATTCTGTATTTTATGGTGTGATCAAAACTAGTCTTTGGCTGATGTTTCAGTAACTCGTATTTCTCATTGTTCTTATTAGCAGCCGTAACATTTGCAATAGCAATCTGTGGCAGGAAGCAGGTTTCCTTCTTTAAAGAAAAGGTGAAATAATTTAGAGGCCACAGAAAAAGACAGCTTGCAATTCTTGCAATTGCTACAGTCTTGCAGAGGCTACAAGACAGATGATGATTTATTTAAAATCAGACAAACAAAAAACCATGTCTAGTGTTTTTTCTCTTTCTCTTCTTTTCTTTACAAACTTAAGGAATGGCTAATTCACATACCATTAATTCTCTAAAGATTACATATACACACCCAATTAGACCTGCATAATTTATTTTAAAAATGAATCTACTCTCATATTTGTATTTTATAGCTGTGCCAAAATCTTGAAGGGCATAAAAGGGAGAATTTTATAAGAGAAATGTGCAGAGTCCTTTCCCTCGAAAGGCTGGAAGTATCAGTAGGACTGTACCTAATCTTAGTTTTAAAACCATAGCCAGACTATTTTGGCAATTAGTGAATGGGTAGATGGCTTTTAAAATACATGAATGAGTGCTTGTTAGAAAGTCTGAGATACAGCCTGTCTTCGTATAGGAGCTGGCAGAGTGGGCACCCATCCTGATGTGTGAGGTCCTATTGTATTGCAGCAATATGACTAATCTTCCCTTTGCATCTGGCTTGTGGGCTGCAGTGGGTTCCTGCCAGCTGTGCTTTCTTGAGAGTTTAATAGTCTCAAACAAATACAAGGACATTGCTTTCCAAAGGCTGAGAGCCTGATGTTGATGGCATATGTCTCCTCTTACTCTTGTGTGGCTGTCCACCAGCTTAGTTGTTGAGGCCAGTACCGCTCAGAAGAATAATCTGGATTTTGGCAAGTGGCGGATTATCACAGCCTTCTTCAGAGGATGTATGCAGGGTGGGAAAAGCTAATCTGTACCCTGACCCCCGTTCATCTCTCTGGTGCCTGAGTGCTCAAATCCTTAGAGGCAGTGACACTCTCGACTTACTCTCAGCAGTGAATTCCTGCGAAGTCTGCTAACCAGCAGTGGAGAGGTTGGTTAGTACTGCCTGCTTTGTGTCAGGCTTTGCTGGAGTAAAGTTGCCATGGAGATGAGTGGGTGTTTAACTGAGCAGGGAGCTCGGCGGTTTGCCCTTGTGCGTGTAAATCTGTCTGACATGTCATGTGGATCAGATTTGGCTCTGCTGCTCACATTTGAGGTCCACTTGCTTTTTTTGCCCGATTCCCATGTAGGAGAGCTGAACAACTGCCACACAGTATTCATAGCACTGTGATATTAAAAAAGGCAGAACTGGGATTGGTGCCTGCTCTTCCAGTGCCAATTTAAAACTAAATCTGGGCAGCAAAGGATGTTTAGTGCAGGTATGTAAGCCCTGTAAACTGGAAGGAACTTTCCCAGGCTGGAGCCTTTCTTATGACAGCAGTAAGCATATTGGCTGTCTGAAAAAGAGAGTTATTAAGAGGCAGAAACAGAAATCCTACAGTTAGGGAGATGTTGGAAGGTGGAATCTTCCCAATTCATTTTAGGACTTCTAAATTTTGCAGATTAAAATTTGGGGGGAAAAGTGCTGAATATAAATGTCTGCTTTACACTTACAAAGGATATGCAGGCTCCACGTGCTCAGAAACATTTCTGGGAAAAACATCTATTAAAATCCTTGGGACTGACAAAAGGCTTCAAGGCTGTTGAGGTAAATGGTGACTCATACTGGCTGAGAAGCAGGAAGGAAAAACCTTTAATGGCAGTGCACACACTAAGCTGTACTCTGAAATAGGGCTTCCCAGGGGACTGACCTGCAGGCACTGGAATCTTAGCCAACATCTGCTGATCTACAACCTTCAAAGGTGAAGAGCCAAAATATTTTTCAGTGACTTGGCAGCATGCCTACTGGGTTTTTCAATGCATGTAGGTTTGCATGGTGTTATGGAGAGAAACTTGACATATTTCTAATTTTAGAGTAAGAGGGAACAGCCAGCTGGTGAAAATATTTGGAAGGGAGGGTTAAAAGGTTGGAAGCTTTGAAGGAGGGGAGAGAAAGACAGCATAGGGTAGATGCAGAGATGGATCTTTCAACACCACTTGCTTCAGCAGAAGCTAAGGAGGCCTGAATTTGCTGCCTGGACCATGGCATCAATTTGAGAGAGGAAGAAGGTTTCTGCTGTGTTTATCCTAGTGAAAGAGGACTGGTCCTTCCAACATAAGCTAAAGCTTGTGCATCTCGAAGACTGGTGTGAGCCTGTTGTGTTGCTGGAAAAAGGCCTGATCATATGCATCTTCTGATCATATGATCAAAAGCATCTTCTCCTCCTCCCCCAATCTCCTGTACCACTTGTAACAATTTAATCCATAGCAGTTTGTCTTCACAGGCTGTAATTGATCTGTCTGTGATTTAGCTCATCAGACACTCATTAAAGAGTTTGCAGCCTTTTTTATTCATGAAGAGTGAGAGTCAAGGATCTAAAACCACTTTGTCTTTGTGTTAACTGGATTCATTTAGTATTCTGGGATTTGGGAAGGCTAATAAACTTAAACGAGCTATTATTTAAAGGTGAGCTGCCAAGTGAACATGAATAATGATCCAAACACTAGCAGTGTGCCAGGGGCTTTCTGTCGTCAGGTGTCAGGTGTGAGCAGCAGAGGGAATTGTTACTAAAACCCCAAATATTCCTCACTGCTCTGCAATGGGTGTCCCACAATGCCCTGCCATTTGTGATGGGATAATACAGCTTGCAGGGGAGCTGCTGGAGCTGTGTCTGCTGTGAAGATGGCATTTTGTGCTAGTGATGTCACTGGGATACACAGAAATATTTTGTGCATTGTGTAGGGCTTGAGCTTGACTTCTGGTTTTCTTTATTAGGGGCTGCTATTGTTGTGAGCTGCCGCCTGTGCTCTGGCAGTGCACACATGCCGAGAACATGAATCTCGCCATCCTTTCTCAGGGATGCACTGGCAATCCACAAAGGAGAGCAATAACCCTGAGCTGCAGAAAGCAGTTTCCTTTCCCCACTGCTTCAATGAACACTTGAGACATTTCCAAGCTGTGGGAAGAGGAGATGGCATAGATGGTTCTCCATTCTGCTCCTTCCTGAGCCTGGCTCTGCATGTCACACACTTCCAGAAAGCGGAATAATTCCCTATAACTGTTGGATTTACTGTGTAGTTATATGCGTAGTATCATCAAATTGCATCTGCCTTGGAGGTCTTGTAAGGGGCTGTAACCATGCGTGAGCTCCTAAGTTGTCCATGATCTTCTTAAGGCAGCAGTCCTGCCAGGGAACACATGCAGCTCGGCCCTGGGTCTGCGCCAGATGTTTGTTCGGGACTGACTTTGTTTGGGAACTGTGGGAAGCTGGTGGGGCCCCGCAGACAAACCCCCTCCCTGCGTGGGGGATCTGAATCCTGGCAGGACATGCTGCCATTTATGTGAACTGACATCCCACTTGCTGTGTGTCTCTGGATTGGTAAGTCTTTGGGAATATAAACCTTTCCTAACTGCTCGGAGTATTTATAAGTACTCTGAGCTTGTGTTTATAACTGTACATCATCCTATGTAAATATTAATACCATATTTTTCTTCCTTTGTAGTGTACAGAGGCCAAAAAGCATTGCTGGTACTTTGAAGGATTATATCCTACATATTATATGTAAGTAGTCATTGCTTTTCTTTTTCAAAAGAGAATTAGATTCTGTAGACTATTACTCTTTTACTAATTATACTTTTTCTATAACTTCTGTGAGACTTTCGCAAATTAAAAAAAGGAAGATGCAGTAAACTTTTATTTCCCTCCTTCCCTGTAACCCATATCTTTACCTTTTTTTCTTATTAAATAAAGTGTACAGATTCATTTTGCCACACATATCAGATGACCTTTCCAACTGAAAACAAAACTCAAGTACTTAAACAGCTCTTATTTCAGAACACTGAAGAGAAATATAAGCAGAGCAATGTGAAGGCAGTTCTCCCCTTGTTTTGAACAATGACAGGTAATCAGACAGAATACCAAGAATGCTTTGAAAGTAACTTGTCCCTGTGCTAATACTGTTGCTTAATTTAGAGATTGTTTAATAGATTAGCGTTGTTTAATTTGAGATGATTTGTTATCCATGACATAATTGTCCTTTTGATAAGTGGCATCTACATTCACATCAGACTTGAGTATGAACCAAAGGTCAATGACCTGTAGGTATATGACTGCGGGTTTCTCTGATTGCAGTTTTCTGTTTCATACTGCCCACAGCTATGACAAAAAAGTGGAGAAAATATGTGGATGGGAGGTACATTCCCTGTGGATTTGGGGGCAGAAAGGAAATAAACGTAGTAAACTTTGTGTCTGGGTTTGATAACTTTAAAATTGCAAACAACTGTAAACATAAGTTTAAAAAGATAAAGTGGGGTGGAAGAGCATTAGGTTATCTGTTGTCTGAGCAAGCTCTTTTTTGCTTAAGGATTGAAAATTACTATAATCCTAATCCTTATGCTACCCAAGAACTTCCCTCCCTTTTCATTTCCACCTCCACTTCATCTGCCAGAAGCAGGAGAGAAATGCTAGAGGCAAAAAGCAGCCAGGAAGCCAGTTGTGAAACAAAGCCCACAGAAAGAATGAAACACCATGATAGAAAGAATGAAACACCGTGATTTAATCATCTGTGATCCTCGATATTAGTTGCTTAGGAAGTGTTAATGCCTAGAACTCACTGTCTTTTTTTCAGGTGACTGAAATGTTGAGAATTACTCATAAATGGTTGGCCAGAACAGATGGGAGAATTTAAATAAGGTCATTTTCTTTGCATGCTAATAACAACAGACATTGGTTCCACCTACATTTTATTTTGCTTTTCTGCAATGTGGGAAAGGAGCTGGGATGTTACAAAATTGTGAAAATCCCACTGTACCTTGACATTCAGGAGTGTTTTATTCCTCATCACCTTGGTGTTCTGCTTACCTTTCTGCCCACACGCTTTCACAGGTAGTGTTTTGTCTCCCCTGGCAATACAAGGGCTACTTGGAGACTGGGTATTGGTTCAGACCCTTTGTGTACATACAGAGTCCTGCTAAAGCAAGGGTTACAAAAAAATCCTGGTGTATATTGACATGGTCAGGTCAATCAGAAGACTGTCACTAGTCATCATTTGTTTCGTGGTAGTTATTGCAGCACCGTGTTATCCAAGTCATTGCATGAAAGTGTTGTGGTTGCAACTCTCCTGGATAGTGCAAGTAAATGGAAAAAGGAAGGGGAAGGGGTGGGATGTGTGTGCTCAGCAATTGTCCTGATGGTGATGAGTGTCACATTAATGTTAATGTTGTTGTTGTGGTTATGAGTTTAAGTGGGCAAGAAGAAACACTAGGAAAAGATGATAAGGATTTGGGAATGGTAAAGCTCAGAGGATCGATACTATATGTGACAAATGAAGGAATAGGGAAAGCAGTGGGGAGAAGGTGTTTGCAATGCATCAAGTCAATAGGAAGGTCATGCATGTCTGTATTACCTGGGCTGTTCTACTTTGTTACTTCTGCAATTTCAATTTCTGTTGTCTAGGGTCTCCAGCTGCTTCCTACCTGCTCTGTCTTTTCACACCTGTATGGTGGAGAAGAGGCACAACTCCAATCTCAATATCTTAGGGTGAAGTCCCATTGCTTCAGCACTTGTTTGACCCTTCACTGAGTTAATTCAATATGTTATTCCCACAGAAAGTTGTTCATTTTAGCACATTCGAGTCAGTGTTGAATCAGCTTGGTATTGGTTTTGGCAGACACTGGTGAAATGGGAGGAAGGGAGTATTCTGCATATTGTGGAGGAGGAGGCATGAATAGCATCGTCTCCATCAGCATATGGTTACATGTTAAATTATCTAAAGGCATAATACATAACTTTGTCCTGAGAGAGCCTCCTCTGTACAAATCTAGATCTGGGATGTGCTATAGTGAAGGAGGTTTTATTATATCTTACAATTTGTGTAGCGACACTCCATACGAAGCAGATATATTTAGATGTACATTTAAAGGAGTTCACAATAGATTCAGTTTGTTTCTATCCCTGGTTTTCTACCTAGTTAATATATGTAGTCTCTCCTTTGGTCTCAAGACTATCTTTGGAGCCTTACAAAGCCCAGCACTGCAATCCTTTTTAATGATTTCCCTGTGATTTCAGTCCCATGCTGACACTATGTCACATCTCTCACGGAGACAGTTGGTATTATAATGAAAATGTCGGCATGTCAGTTTAGAAATGCCAAGTGCTGTGTCTATTCACAAACGCAGTATGGCATGCTGGGACCGAGATATCCCTGGACTGGCCCATCTACACATCTTATCACTGCTGGGTAGGCACATCATCCTAGAAGGTGCCTGCCTCTCTTTAAATTACCCAGAGCAATAGAAATCTGGTGGACTGTCATATAAAGTGGTGGTTTGCTTTTATCTGAAGTTTAAAGGCAAGATAGCTGAGTTAATCTTTCCTGTAAAGGCTCTACTTCAGCCATCCAAAGACAGATAATGTGTCTGCTAAGCCAGAGGAACACTGTGCCAAAAGAAGTGTTCTGGAAATTCAGCTTTGGGTGGGTAAAACTTGCAATTATATGACAGTTCCTCTTTTGGAGCTTAAGGTTTTTTTCAGTTTTTTTTATTCAGTCTGCCTTCCCGTGTAATAATTTCAAAAAGAAAAATCTGTTAGAGATATTGTTCAAAACTTTCTTAAAACTTACCTATTATGCTTTCTGTCTTAACAGCTGGGGCAAAGGTTGGAGATCTCTGTTCCAGAACTAATAATACATCTTTCTGTTCAATTATTGAATGATGATAGTATTTTTTAAAAATAATTTTTCCAAGGGACATAATTATTCTATCCTTCATGTGTCATCAGTAAGCTTTAGTTTAATTCAAGCATGTTTCTTCCAAATGTAATTCCATTTCTTAAGGCTAGACTGAGGAATTGATAATTTTCCATTTTTTTTTCCCTCTCCTGTGTAAGATACAGCTTATTTCAGACCAGAAGTGAACATGGAAAGCTTACCAAGAATTTGAGAGACTTACAGTGGTCTTCCGTTGTTAGTCCAGAGAACTTCCAAGACTACTCTTAACTTACTTTGCTAACCCATCCAACTATTTCTCCATGCCCTTGTTGCCTGAGTCACCAGAGACTGTTGTTGGTTAGAAACTTTTCTCCTACTTCAGCAAAATATTTTTTAATACGACTTAGAAAAATAAGTAAGCAGATATAAAGAAGAGAAAGGAATTAGTTGTTGGAGTCTAATTCTTATCCTTTGGAAAAGCAGGGAACCAAGTTATTCCTGACTTTGCTTAAAGAATTAGATGATACGTCTCCTGTGGATGCACAGAAAGTGTTTCAGAGTTTAAAGCTGTCTCAAGAAACTCGACTGATGCTCTACAAGGATCCTTATCCCACTCTCACTTAAGTAAGCCAGCTCAACCTTATCTCAGATGTGCTGATAGTTGGCAGAAGAAACACTCAAGATACTTTTCTTCCATGGCAATAGTGTGAATTGTAACAGAGAATGCATTACATTGCAAAACCACCTTCTCTGCAGGCAGATGCCAGCAGCACTTAAGATACTTCAGTTGGTTTTCTACTTCTAAATTGGGCATAAATAGGCAAGGGAAGGCTGCCTTATGTTTTGCTGATGGGTAGCAGTTTGATTAGAATGATAATGAATGTCCCTTTCACTGCAGGTCGAAGTATATTTCCTGATCAATCCTGTAGGTATTTTCTTGTTTATTTTTCCTTCAGTTGTTAGCTACCATCATACTGGGCTTTTAAAGAGGTGACAAATTACAGATGCATGTTTTTAATCATCTCCTTGCCAGGAGACAATGGCATGTTTATAAAACAGCTGGAATGTTTTTGAGTATGAGTGGTAGGCAAGTGTCCACAGCAATAGATATAGCATGGCTGATGTCACTGAGTCAGTGAAGGACTCACCCACAGGGAGGGGGACCCATTACCCCTGCCCTCAGAGCCTCACCATGGTGTTTCTGTTTGTGGTTTTTATAAGCAATTTCGCTGCCTGCCTGTCCAGACTGTAAGGTCTGCACTTGGTTATGAGAATATTGAGGGAGAGTGTGGAAAGCTGTGCTGAAGTTAGGGTAATGACATCTCCTGCTTTCTGATTTGTCCATAGATGGCTTCCACTGTCAGTGTAGTGCTAGAAGCTCTTCTTATTGGACTTGGTGTCCCTTCCAACTACTGGTTGTAGGTGAGGTTTGGCTTTTCTAACATTGCACCTACTTGTAAATGTGATGACTTCTAAATGTCTCCTTGGTAGCTGTATCTTCTTCTACCTCCTAAATACTGACTTTTTGCATCTGAGTTCTGCCCTGGGTTCCTTGTCTGAAGTAGGTCTTGACTTCTCAAAGGTGTGCTACTAGGTGAAAGACTTCCAGAAAGAAACATGGACATTTGCTGTTGGTAATTATGTGAAGAACAGAACAGAGAGGACTGGCATCTCAGTATCTTCTAATTCTTATCCAAAGCAGGACCTGAATTAATGCTGAAAACAGGTGGAAGTGCTGTATTTTTAGGATGTTTCCACCATTAGAAACCAGTTTACTGCATACAGCAGACAACTACTAATGTACACATTTGTGTTGATGAAATCTCTTTATTTTTAATTTAGAATTAGTATAAGAATACTAGAAAATGAAAGGAAACCTAAAAAATGAATGTTTGCTAATATTCCTCACATTTAAAACAAGTTCCTGCCCTGCATGGGAAGAGTAACTTATTTTTCTTACTGTAGAGAACAATGAGGAATATATTAAGTTTGTGGTTTTTCATGGATTTTGCAAATAAATTTTTTGCACATTTCTACATGATTCTATTACTTTAGCAATTAAGTTTCATTGTATTTATCGCACAGCCATATTCATCTGGATTTTGAATGTGAGTCTTTATATTCTTTGTGGTCAGTCCATAATAATTCTGTGCATTATCAAGAACCTGCAAAATGTCCCAGATGAAAACACTAAAAAATGTGTTTTCTCTTGCTGTTACTCAAGATAGCTCAGAGGGTACTTCTTCCATCAACATGTGTACAAGAGGCTGGGAAACCCCCCCAAAGCAGACACTGAATGTGTTGCACAATGGTGGATATTGTCGGTGCTCCACATCCTGTTGTGTTTACTGCTGTTCATTAAGTTTGCTTTCCTCATGGTACACTTAGCTTTCCATTGAATTACAGCTGCATGGAATGTCAGTGTCATGGAGTGTGTGTTTAGGGCAGTAATATAGCTGCCGATTTATCCTTTCATTTGATTTGAAGCCAACAGGGAGGAGCAAGAGTGTGATAGTTTTGCATGCTTCCAGGCACCTTGAATAGCTGGCACTGTACAGAAACAGAGAGCTGGATTCACTCCAGTGTCACCCCTTTTGCAGTGAGCAGCCTCAGGAAGGGCCTGTTTGCAGATGTAGTTCAATGCAAAATGTAAGTGCAAGGTTTGTGTCTGGAGGACAGCAGCAGTAATTATCAGACTATCCATATTAAAGGCTACAGAAACCCACCACCATTGCTCAGTCCTGTGTGGCCTTGAACAATAACAATGCAAAATGTCACAACTAGCTCCAAAAGTCAGTGCCCTTGAGGTGGCTTACTCCTTGCTCCAAATAAGAGACTAGAGTTACCCAGCAGGTAGGTGCCTTGACAGAAACTGGGATTTCCTTCAATTAATCAGTTATCTAAAGGAATTGGGGGTGAATTAGACTGCCAAATTTGTACTCAGCTCAGCTTGCAAGGAGTAGGTCCTGGAGAGGGGTTTAATATCTCAACCTTTACAGGCCATCAAACAGGCGATGGTCATAATTTCAAATTTAAATCTTGGGATGATTTTGGAGTTGGAGACTGATGACTGACCAGGTATAGACAGCTAATTCTAAAAAAAGGTGAGGAAAGAGGAAAAGAGGGCATCCTCTGTGGGATACTTCCCTGGCTGAGGTGGAGCAGAGAATCCAGTCCCATGCCCTTCTCATTTCCAATGGATATGATGACCATAGTTGTGACTTATCATGAGTGAGCCTCACTTTTTCCTGTGGAGAAATGTTTGATTTGAAATACTCATCAGGTCTTAATTCTTCCATGTCCCAGGCAAGAACCCTAATGAAAGGCTGAGAATCAGTTTCTTCTTGCTTCATGTCTGTGGGACAGAGGAAGGGTTTGATCTTCAGTGGACAGTGTCAAAGTGCATTCTGACACCTGAGTAATTTTGAAGTTCTAATCCTTTCTAAGTAGGGAGACCCTGAATTAAAGTTTTTAAAGACTTGATGGCACTTAACAGATGGCCATTACTACTTCTCTGCATTTGATCATGAAGTGGCTTGGTGCAGGAAAAAAAGTTTTACTATGTGTTAGTATCTTAAATTGAGGCAGACAGCAAATTCCTGGATACCCATCGCCCCCTGCCAGCAGACTGCTTATGATTTCCCAAAACAGGGATGAGATGCAGTAGGACTGCCCACCGACTGGGAGCAGCTTGAGATATGAAGAACTAATCATCTGTTTAATAAGGGACCTGATGATTAACTAGAAGTCCTCGTTCCTGTTGATATGAGAAATTTACAGTTCCGCCTCCAGAAAATTCAGAAGTGCCATAGACATTATCTCTGGCTTACTTTTGTCAGAGCCTTAGGCAATGCTGTGCTTTGTTCTGTGAAAGAAAAGCCTTTAGCCTGTGTTGAAAAATGTCTGTTTAAGGCTCCATATACTGCCAAAGCCTAAGCCACTGCAGTTCTTTCTAGGTTCTGCCACAAGGGGAGCAGAGAAAATTTCTAGATGGATATGTACTGGCCAGAAAGCCATGCAGTGGTACTTTTACAGACAGCAAAGGGAGTTCCTCTGTAGGGTAGCTTTCTGCTTGGGATCTGGGAGGAGAGGGCTGGGTTATGGTGAACCTTTGGGTAGCAGAAGATTGGTTTGATCGGAGCACCTGAGCAAATACTTCTCATCCCATCAAAAGTGGGGGAGGATTTCTGTATTCTGCTGAGTTCTCACACAGAGATGGTGTTTATAGGCTCTTCTCCTAAAGAGTAATTGAGAAATAAGCCCTTTTTCAGCTGTTGCCTGCTCTTGTTTTTCACCTCTCTGTGAAGGACAGGAGCCAAGTATCTTGTCTTGTAGGAGATTTTAGTTGTGTCAAAGCACACAAAGGACTCTAATCTGAGAAAATATTGTTTCTGTCTCAGTTGTTTCCACTCTGTTGAAAAAAAATGCATGATAGCCTTTTTCTTTTCTTTTTTTTGTCTTACATTTTCTTACGTAGTTAAGGGCTGTGTGATTTACCAAGTATCTGGATAACTCTCTCTCTAGTGCTGTCCTTGTCACAGTGATTTCACTCTGAAGTACAGATCTGCACTGAGGTGACAGCTCCATTCACCTATGAAGCAGCTGTATTTATTGTAATAAACTTACTCATTCATACTTATCAGACTTATGTTTTACAAGGCAGTGTTACTGCATATACGGAGAGATCTTTGCTATTTATAAGAAGATAAATTATTTTGGGTGCTGAGAACCTTTAACTGCAGGTGACAGTGGTGGAATTGTGTCTGCTGGAAATTAGGGCAAGGAGACACAAATGATCCTAAGACCAAGGCCAGAATGCAGATGTTACCTATGACTCTGCTTCACCCAACAAAGACCTTGCCTGTCTTACTGCTCCTCAAGCACTTGAGTGAATGCCAGTGGAAGGATGTGGCCTTTGTGTTGCAGCATCTTTCTGGAGAGAGATTAAACCACTTTGGGACTCAAAAATAGTTACTTAGATGGGACTCCTCAGTGCAGAGTTGGACTCTGTTTTGATTTCCATGTTCTGTGGGATAACCCCTCCATTGTGTGGTTGTGTTCCCCATGTCTGCAGCCAATAGTGTGTGTCTTTCCTTAGACAGCAGTGCAGGCAATGGGTTTGCTTTGAAGACTGCATTTTTATGGAAAGATGGAAATCCACTTGCCAAACGTCAGAAATGAATAGAAGTTTAGGTAAACTTGGTAGAAAAATAAGTCTTTCTCAGGTACATGGTACACCTTCAGTTAATCTTCCCCATTTTTTGTCTGTCAGGTGTCAGTCTTGTGGCAGTGACATCACTCCTCTTTGATAGCACAGCCACAACTCAGAGCTTCATCAGAATTGTTTCTGCTAGTCATTTGTGGTGATTGTCTGCTTTTTCTTTATGTTTCAAGACTTACTTGTTTTGTCTCTGTTCAGCATCATTATATCCTGGCAGCTGAGCTGCAAGCAGATTAGATTATTTTATTTTAAAACTTTTTTTGTTCTAGAACAAGTAAATGAGTATGCACACTTCAGCTGTCATCTGTTCCATGGGAGCAGACCTGAACCTTCTGACTTTGGGGGCTCAGCATGGAATCTGCCTGGAGATGACCCAGCCTCAGCAGTTCATCTCTTACAATTCTTACAACTCCTTCTGGTCTTTTGCCCGTGCCAATGTTAGGGCTGCATCTGGCACTTCCTCAGCCTCACCTAATGCTACACCAACCCCCAAAATATTTCCTTTGTGTTCTTAGTTTTGGTCTACTGCTGTATTTTCATTCACACAGTGCCCTGACTGTGTACATTACACTGTCACCTTTAGTTTTCTTTCCCCCTCCACTCCAAAACTGCCAGTGCTTCTTGTGTTTCAGTGAATCCCAATTTGTATCATAAAATTTACAGGCATGTGTATGATCATTTAATCTATGATTGGTGACCTTTTTTTTTGGAATTCATGTCAGGCTTATCTTCAGAACAAGATGAGGTTAGAGATGATGCAGTTTACTATATCTGGTTGTTGATACGAGGTTGTGGTTTTATTTACTTGCTCATCCTCTGTCTCTGTGTCTACAGTAGGATTTCTGCCACTACACATGGGTTGACAATTTCTGTTCCGTTTCAGTCTTTCAAAATACTTTACTAATCAAACACCTTAAATGTTAGATCAGGTTTTGGTCCATATGATGCAAAATATCTAGAGAAAAAAACTAGGAATACTACAGCTTCTATTTATTTCAAAGATATATGGTGGTGGTAGGGAATGCAGCTCTTTGCTGCAGCAGCTCTTCTGGGAAGGAATTTGTTCAACTGTGTAGGTGCAGGTATAACTGGAGAAGACCTATTGGACCATTTCATTGAGCAGCTATGATCAGCAGATCACTTGGTCTGTAATGGTTTGGTTCATACCATATATCTTTATGTGAAACTCGATGCTTTACTTGTCCATGAAGGAAGTTCAATGCCATGATGTAAGTGTGAACCCAGAGAAAGATCTTTTCCCTGTAACCTGACACACTGTAACTTTGGTTGGTGACAGCAGTTCTTTGGTGTGCCAGCAGTGCAAGATATTGGACGTGCACATACAGTCCTTTCATTCCACTGAATTATGAATGAAAATATGTACCTTCTAAATCATAAATCCCATTGCAGACAGTTTTTGAAAGAGAGACTGTATTCTTGGTGAAGTTGCAGATTAGCAAAGCAACTAATTATGTCTTATCCTATGTCATAGGTTAATTTTTGATCAATGAAATGAATATTGTCTTAGGGAAATGCAGTTCTTTGGATCATCACTAGTCTGTGAAAAGAGGGAAATTGACTTTAGAAAGGTCTTCTGTAGATGTGTTTAGTCCAGTTTTGATTGATAGTAAGGCTCATTCTGCTTCAACTGGCTTTGGGCACACTGGTCCTTCCTTGTAAAGCAAAGCCAAAACATGGGTTCAATTTAAAGAAAATGCATGCCAATTCAATAAATATATGTCCATGATGCTTAATTGTGGGTTTTTTAAATGAACCAAGGTCTTAATTCTGCTGTGATTTGCCACCAGGCAGTGTGAGACAGTACATCAAAGACTGGTTATACTTACAGTAATTTCACAATTATAAGCCGCACCTTTTTCACTGAAGAATCCAGCCTATCCCAGTAGTGCGGCTTATATTCAGGTGCGGCTTATCTGCGGACGAATCCCAGTAAAATGCCAACCCGGAAGTGAGAGCCCGCAGGGGAGGGTGCCTGGGGCTGCCTTTAAAGGCTTTGCTGGTCTATGAAAACTGTTGCAACTTGAGCACCTGACACCAAACCCAGCTGGCAGTGATTCTGTTACTAATTTGTTACTTTGTTACACATGGATCCTTGTTTAAAAAAATAAAAAAGGTGCGGCTTATATTCAGGTGTGGCTTATATATGGACAAATCCCGTGGCCTGCCCGGCTACCGGGAGGTGCGGCTTATATTCAGGTGTGGCTTATAATCATGAAATTACTGTAAGCTTGCATTTTAGCTCTATTAATAAGCTGATTTTGTTGTTGACTTTTACCAGCTAGTAAATACAGCTTTTGTAAGTAAGTTAATTGTCCTGTAATTGGGATCAATATTGTCAGGAGTTGTGTTGTTTTTCCATAGTGCATTGAACCAAGAACAAGATATCAGCAGAGCTTTTGCTGTAGCCTGATGGCAGTATCAGCGAATGGAATGTTCACTCTTCCAGTCTTTTTTGGTGCTGCTATCAAGTGGTGGGGAGTACAGACAGCAGGTTGGCATTATCCTTGATTCCAGCCTTGATGCCAGGCTCCTACATATGCATACATGTGTCCATTCTCACAGTCACACAGATTAAAGCACCTGTTTGGTTTTATGGGTACAAAGTGACAAAGTTACCAGTGTCAGATCTCAAAGGATTGTGAGGATTGTGGTAGTGGTTTACTTTCACAGATCTACCCAGCAAATGCAGTGCTCGGCCTGTGATGAGCTGGCTCAGAAAGCTTACTGACTGCCAGGAATTGCAGCCAGGATGAGAGGATCCTCCATTCTTTGCATCATTGTTTTCAACCATTTGAAAATTCAGTCACCTGAAATTTCTTTGATGGCCTGTTTGTTTGTCAGTCAGTGGTGTCAGGAGCATCATAAATATTCAGCAGTGTAGCCTTTCTGCTTTCCAGCTGGTGCTTTAGCTTTCTTTTTCAGGAATAAAAGCTAAGCCATTGAGACTTCAAAAATGATGCTGACTCATAACCTGGATAATTTATAGATAAAAAATAGATTGAGGTACTATATTCCTCTACAGAATGCTCCTTTAATTTTGGTGGTTTGAATGACCGTAATTATATATTTTTAAATAACCATTTCCCATGTCTTCTGTTCTGGAGAAAACAGGTGCAAAATAAGCAAGGCAGGGATGGGCATGGGGGAGGTGTGTGTGCAGTCTCTGTGGCCTCTCTGTTTGAGTTTTATTACCGGTGAAGCTCTTGGGGTTCTGAGTAATGGTGCCTCCTCTCTCCATTCTGTGTGTGGTCAGATGTAGGTGTCTGGACTGACAGAGCCAGTGTGTGGAGGCAGAGATAAAGACTGCTCATTCCAAAAATCCTTCTTTTTATTTTTGTCCTAATGGACTCAAGAAGGGCTTCTAGATCTATGGGCTGTGTTTCTTCTCTGCTCTTCTGGCCCAACAAAATCCTTGCTGTGCAGCATCGGCCAAGGGGGCAAGTACTCATCACCATGGATGAAGTGCTCCAACCAAAGCATGTTGAAGAGCAAAGGGGTACCATGAGTTCTGGTGTAACAGAAGGGAGCAACTTGAAGCCCTTTTTGTAAGGAACCTCAATTTGTCCTTCACTTCAACATACATCTTGAAAGCTCCTGTTGGGTTGAACCACTGTGGAAGCATGGAGGAATATTTAATTTCTTGGTGCCAAGGGTACTGAAGTTAATGCTGACTTGCTGAGTCTTGTTAGTAGTTATGTGAGGTTTGGTAGCTTTGAGTATGAGCAGTTGTCAGGGTCCTGGGAAGCTTTCAAGAAGAAAAAATTGCAGATGGGTCACTTTCAGGTTCAGTGACAGCAAAGTGGGTGTTCTCTCTTTTGTCATAAGCAACTTTCTTGGCCTAAGTCTGAAAGTGGGTGCCTGAGTCTGTTAATGAACTTTGCCATGTGTCAGATCCTCCGGCTTGCCTGAATAAATCCTACTTATTTGTCATCAGAAGAGCATGTAACTGTTTTCACTTGCAAAACAACTGATTATGTATCCATAGAGCATCCCTCTCTGGCCCCAGTTAGAGGCTGAAGCCTATGTGACAATGTATTTTCTGAGTGAAGCCTTGTTAATTGAGCATGTAAATGTGTAATTGTCTGTACAGTTATTCAATTGACATGGTTCTAGTTCGCATACAAATATGGGAGCACAGTCATGCAGTTGAGCAAACTGTCCAAGATCAGATGCTTAAATAAATATGTGCATTCTGCACACAGATATGAACACCCTTGAGAAGATCAATCCAATTGTGGTCGCCTCCTCTTTTCTTTTTGTATGTGGATATGCTAATCTGCTTATTTCCATCCAAGTCTGTAACACACCATAGATTCTGTGATAACTTGGTCCTTTTCCCTGTGAAGTCGACTTCATTGGTATGGGAATAGGAGTTATCATAGGAATTGTTCAGAGGTTGCCTCTAATGTGCATGCTTTTCATGAAGTATTACCTTGAGCTCACAATGATTGGTGATGTAATACCTTTTAAAATGTTCTGTGCATACAAAATTTGAAGTGTGGGGATTTTTTTAGAGGAAAGGCTGCTTTAATAATGGAAGTTGTTGGCATTTGCAGTCTAGTGCAACTTCTGAGAAGGAAAAGAGGGTATAAAATTTGCAAATAATTGGAATTTTCTCTGCACTCAGTGGTTTCTCTGCTTGGAAGCTGCTGATTTCAAAGACAGGGTGATCTGGCAGTTTTTTTCTGGCAGTTCTTGTCTGTTTCAGTGAATAAAAGTCCAAACATCTGTTGGGGGTCTGCAGTGTTCATTTACTATGAAAGAAAATGCAGTGATACTGCTTTTCTTTATAACTTAACCTTTTTAATATAGAATTCAACACCATATTCAGTCTTTTTGAGGTGGTTTGAGGTTAAGTATACAGGAAGGTAGTTTCCATGACATGGAAAAAGTTCCTGATCAGGGATAGAGCTGTGCCATGTGTATGATTAACAGCTTTATCTAGCCTGGGGTAGTCTGTTCTTAAAATAATGCTTTGGTCAGGGGTGTGAATGGTGTCAGGGTTGGAGATGCCATTTTAATCTGAGCCATAGCCACTCCTCTAACACTCCTGTCTCTCTATTTCTCCACAGATGTCGCTCCTATGAGGATTGCTGTGGCTCAAGATGCTGTGTAAGAGCTCTCTCTATCCAGCGACTATGGTATTTTTGGTAGGTCCAGGGAATTTGGGAATTTTGTGTTTGTCCTCGTCCTGTTGGTTGGACTTAAATCGGGATATTGGCAGCCCTGGTATTTTAAAGTACAGTAGGTGCAACTTTGTAGGAAGGTATATGTGTACATAGAAATGCACGGATTTTGTTTTTTCCTTATAAAATTCTCCTGATGCAGTAAGAAAATACTAAAATAGGAGGTTAATCATGTCAGGCTGACCTTTCCTGCTTCTACATCCTGCTGCTTTGTACAAGCAGCAGTTCCACTTTTATCCAGAATTGCTGAATTCTTTATGGCTGTCCCAAGTACTACCTAGCAGCAACATTCTTCCTTTTTTTTTTTGGGCACTCAGTTTTAAAAGAGGATCGTATAAGCAGGATTGTGCTTTTAGGCAGGGTTTAATATATTCTTGCCAGCTGAATTGAGGCTTCAATTAAAAAGGAAGAGGATTTCACTGGAGATGACAGCAAAGGAAAAGAAAGCAGAAAGACTGAGCTTGTGAAACCAGTGGCTCAGTAATCTGGATAAAGCTTAAACTAATCACTGTTATATGCATAATGAAAAAATAAGGTAAATTGCTTTTGGAGTGGAATTTAAGAAAGCACCTGAATAAAACCTTCTCATTACAGTCAAGAAAAAGCAGAAACTCTCCTAGAAAACCTGATTTCAGGCATTTAAATGTGGAATTTGAAGACTGATTTTAAAAAAGCCTTAAAAACTGAAACAAATAAACAGTGAAAAATAGAAGCCTGATGTATGCTATAATACAGAGATTTCCCAAAGCTGACTGTGGGATTTCAGTGTACAATCCTTACTGATGTAAGTGAAGAGCTCTCTATCTCAATCCCTGGGGTGACGTCATAAATCTCTGTTTTAATGTTCAGAAAAAAATCCTTTGCAGGAACACTGCCAAAGGGGAATGTATTAATATTGGCTCAGGGAAAAAGAATCTCCTTCTGCTCTCATTTCTAATGTAGAAACAAGAACAGAGTTTTAGCCTTTGCATGAAGTAACTTGTGCTGCCAGGCTGCACCACACTCTTCCTCCCAGCCACCTGGGAATTCTCCAGAGGAGATAAGCGTGGTGTGTAGGCTTGCCTCTGGCTAACTTCCTTTCCTTCCAAAAAAGCACAGTCATTGTCTTCCTGTAAAAAGCCATGAAACAAGATTGCAATTACAGGCAGAAGAACCATTCCTATTTACAAAAGCTTGCATGAATCATTGGAGTGTCTGAAAACTGATCAAGGAAACACAATGAAAGCCACTGTGAACAAAATCTGTTGTGCCCTTGCTGCATGGTCCTGTTTCTACCACACCAGGGCAAGGAAATGATGAGGACAGTTTAGTGAGGTTTGAAAAGATGCTGAGAGGAGGAGAATGGTAGCTAAATTGTGTCTTTTTTAGGGAGAATGCAATATCCCATGTAGGAAGCACAGAAGTTTGTCACAATCAGCACTGAATGCTCAGGCTTGAGCTTAAGCGCCAGCTACCATATTTCCCATGGGAGATGAAATTAAAATGTTGAGTTATTTTAAAAATACCTAAGATTCTTCTTTTAATGGCAAATACAGAATAATATTCCTCTCTGCACACCACAAACATCCTGAGCAGCATAGAGGCTGCTAAGCTTGGGGCCTGCATCCAAGATATGCAGTTTGAATCTGTACTGATCTGGAATTTCAGTTTAGCATTCCAGTGGCCAAGGTCAGGTATGAACCTGAACTTTTGAAAAGTTCAAGTGTTTTTACTTTTGAGTTACATGCCAGAGAACATTGACAATGGTACTAATCACTCAAGTTGTCCATAATATATCCATAAGTGCTCCATGAGTGCCATCTCAAATGACAGACCTGCTCTCAAGAAGCAACTTACTTAAGAAACCCTGTTAAAAGTTGTAGGCTGATGTATTCTCAGTGAGCAGTCTGGATTTAAATGCTGCCTGAATGTGCAGGTTTTGACTTCCCTCTTCTTTTTGCCTAGGTTCCTTTTGATGATGGGAGTTTTGTTCTGTTGTGGAGCTGGTTTCTTTATCCGGAGGCGGATGTACCCTCCTCCATTAGTAGAAGAACCTACTTTTAACGTGTCTTACACCAGACAACCAGTCAACACTGCATCAGGTCAGACACCGCTCATACAAGTTTCACTGGTTTCTTACTTTGGACAAGGCACTAAAAAAGGGTGTGTTTTGAGCTTTTGTTTTGTTGTTTTTTGGAAACTGTGTGATTTGTACAAGGGATTGCGCTGCACTAAAACATGCAGCCACCTCCTGCAGTGATTGATGTCAACAGCATAATTCAGCTGCAGGGTACGGAAGTGGTTTTGAAACACATGGGATGACAGAACTTTCAGGTCTGTTTGGTTCCTAATACCTTTACCATGGAAGGAGGCTAGCAAGCTCTCCCTTTGCATTGTAGGCAAAATGATAGGTGTTCAAATTCAACAGTCACAGGAAGAAAGAGTTTTAAGTAGAATTGATAATATCTGGCAGAGGTGTAGGAAAACCTAGCATTTTCTTCCGGAATCTGGCCATCTTGCAAGTATTTTGATTTGTCTTCAATGTTCCATGCTGCTGTCTTTGTATGGCAAAATAGCTTTTCTCCCTTGTTAGTCTGGTTGCTGTCTCTCTGGTAAGTCATAACTGTGAGTATCAGGAGAACCTACCTAGTGAGGACTCCTCTGGCAAAACTGCTTTCTAAATTTTTAATTTCTTCCCCTCTAGTAGCTAGTTCCAGCTGGGAACTCTTCTAGGCCTAAATGGTTACAAAGATGTTACAGACACAAACTGACGTTTTACTCACCTTCCTTGTTTAAATCCTAAGGGTTTTTTTAGAGCTCCCATTCTGCATCTGCATCTGTTTTTCTCCTTGACTGAACAGAGTGGGGGGAGCCAATCCAACTAGACTAATATTTTTAAGCCTGAAAAATAGCCTTGAGTTTATGTGAATAGGGAGTGTCTTTCGCTGGATTGATAAACACTAGATTTAAATTTAGAACATGGTTTTACTCTTCCATGGTACTTCATGGAACATAAATTGTGGGCAAGCACAAGCATTTTGACGACCTGATTAAGGCACCTGCTTCCAGACTGTTAGTGCTGTTACTTAAAAGCTCTGGACTCTGAAGCTAACCCCACCATTTATTTTTAGTTTTTCTGCAGTTCTAGAAATATTTAACAGCAAAAGCAATGAGAATTAGTAGTCAAGCAAGTTCCCATTTACCACTAGCTACTCTCTTAGGTTTGGTACCAGTAGCCAATTCACTGTTGAGGTGGAGCCCTCAAAATGTGACTCATTGCCTGTCTCACTCCTTCCCTGCAGAGATAGCAGCAGCATCTTTCTGCCATTCCAGAAGCATCTGCTGGGAGTGCTTTTCTGGGACCCTGACTGGGAGAAGGAAGTTGTGCCATTATAGGAAACACAGACTGGCACCAAAAGAAGAAAACCTGTTGCTTAGCCATGACTTTTTTGCCAGTCCATCTTTATTTAAACACGCAGAGAGAAAGATAAAAAAACCTAACTTACATCTTGAGATAGTCTGTGACTTCAGTTGCATTAAGTCATCTTCCACCACCCACTGTGATATCTGAGGAGGGTTACACACCAGCTTTGTTCTTACTGGCAGCAATCTCTGTTACTCCTTATGTGTCATAGCCAAGGAATTTTGTGTTTGGCCATACATTTCCTTTCCCTGTCCCTGCAGGCTCCGATGTAATCTAAATTGAATCTATGCAAAGCAATCTTGTCCAGTTGTGTTTGCCAGCAGTAACTGACTATGGCTTGGCTCCCTGCTTCATGCAGGTTCACCTCTAAACTGTATTATGCCTAGGAGGGAAATTATCCATCTGAGCCTCATTCTGGCTTATCCACACAGATCCAGGACACCACAAAATAATCTCTGAAGTCCTTTTGTAAGACTTGACACCTGAGTCAGGACCACAGTAGAGACTCCTTTGTCCACCTGGGATCCTACACCTCTTCTCTGTGCAGACAGAAAAGCTTTTCTGTCAGAGCAACTGAACAGGGCTCACTGTTTTCCCTTTCAAATGGTAGTTGCTTGGGGCAGTGGTGCCCTTTGTTTCACTAAGTGATTTCCATTGGATGCAAAACTGAAACTTTTTGGTAGTACCTGAAGAGATGAATACAGTTCTGCCAGCCTGTTTTGTTTTTTTTCTTCCAGAAGGGAGAAAGATTCCCCTTGTCGTTTCTCTGATGAACACTTTGAAAAACCTTGTCTGAGTATGCAGAACACAGACCTGATGTCTCTGCTGTTGCTGATACCTTTTCTCTTCCTTTCTTTCTTTCAGGGTCACAACAACCTGGAGTGCCATATTACACAGATCCAGGTGGACCTGTGATGAATCCCATGGCTATGGCTTTCCACGTCCAGCCCAATTCCCCACAAGGAAACCCAGTTTACCCACCCCCACCTTCCTATTGCAACACACCACCTCCCCCCTATGAGCAGGTGGTGAAATC
The DNA here is from genome assembly GCA_009812075.1 of Sialia sialis. Taxonomy (NCBI): domain Eukaryota; kingdom Metazoa; phylum Chordata; class Aves; order Passeriformes; family Turdidae; genus Sialia; species Sialia sialis. The sequence continues at coordinate 87,648 of VRYO01000406.1, forward strand.
CTCCACATGAGGACTCTAGCTCTCTGACCTGACTCTGTGAGAAGAAGGTGCAATTGCAAAATGACCAAGATGGAGGGTACCTGCCCTTTTGAACACTTGCTAGTTCTCCAGGTCCTTTCTCCTTCCCTTCCCTGCACCATTCCTCATTAAAGTTACTTGCAAAGGGGTGATTTTTAATTTTTTTTGTTTTTTCCTTTTTTTTTTTTTTTTAGTAGAAGTGGATTTTTTCTTTGTCTTCAAAACGAGAGAAGTTGTCTTTGTAATGCTTTTAATGGAAACCTATATTTAAAACCTGTATGTCTTTCTCTTTATTTATTGTTCATTTCAATCAAGGTTTTTAATTGCGTCGTGGCAGGTTACTGATAGCAGTTCTTGCAACCCCAGAGTGATGTGCAGCCTCCTAAGACCCCACAGCTGAAATGCCCTCAGCTAAGGGAAACAACAGAGAAAGAGGATAAAGGTAGAAGCAGCAGGGCAATGATTTTACCAAAAATTGTGACGACCATCTCTTTCTGATGTATAACAGGAAGATACTGTGGCTAGAGTACCAGTATTGGTTGAGTTGTGGCAGGGGCTTTGCTAAGTGCCCTAGAAAATAAGGGAGTTGTTACTTTAATTGATGCATCCAAAAATTAAGGACTGGGACTTGAGTGTTTCTTGTCCATCACCTGGCTGTGTGATCGGCATCTTGGCTCCCCTTGTATGAAACAGAGAATGAGTTAGATGTTGGAATGAAAGGGAGGTGTTAAAATCTCAGAGCTACTTGTGCCTCTTGATAGACCAGTTAGAAACACATAAGAAAGACATAAGTTTCCTTCCCTAAATTGGAAAATTACTGTAAGAAGGGATGGGAGCATAGGTATAAGTTTACTCTCTTTGGCGTTGATGGGAGTTTAGTTCCTGAGAAATCGTATCTTTCATTATAGTCTTACTGCTGCCACAAAGAGCACCAAGTAAAGCTGTCATCTTAGGTGACAGATCTGTAAATCTGCTCTCCTTTCTAGGTCAGAAAAATAATAACTTTTTGAGACAGGTTCTTAATAGCTTTCTTTGACCTGATGCACAGATGGTTTGGCTTTCAATATCTCTCATGCATTTTGCTGTGAGTGCTTATGACCAACCCTCTGAATGACCACAAATGAACACCTTCAGGTAAACACAGAGCCCCTTTGCCTGTCAGGGCTCTCGCACCCATCCATGTCTAGTAAAAATTTGAAGTTGCTCTGAAACATGACCTTGTACTAATGGGACCTTCTCCCTTTGTGCATATTCCGTGATGTCACTGAGCAGTGACAAAAAGATGCCATTGCCTCCTGCTGCTGAAAAACAGCACAGCTGAGGTTTAGGAGGCCCATGTGGTCTTTTGGGTACCAGGTGAATGCTCCTGTGTGATGCCACCCGGGACACTGAGGTGGTTTGGAGTAGTCTGCAGACCTGTGCACAGGTAGCCAAAGCTTTATTGTGCTGTTGTTCTGTGCTAGTGGCTTCTGAGAACTTGTTTCTAGGTATCAAGCTGGATTCGCAAAACTCCTTTTGCTGTGAATATGAGTGTCTAACAGAAAAACTTGAAAGGGCCATTGTTTCTGCTGGTGGTGCCAGTAGCCATCTGGAGCAGAGCACTGGAGGAGTTCATTCCTGCCTACCTGACGTGGGTGAAATTGTAACCAAGGTTTTCCCTTAGTGTGCATCATAATAAGAGACAAAACAGAGTCGTTCTGTGCGTGCAGTCTTAGGCTTGAGGGACACTTCAGATAACAAAAAAGTACATTTTATAGATTAATCTATAAAAGGTCCATCTGCACATTACAACTGTATGTATTTTCTAAATTAGCTTGTACTTGAAGTGTAAAAGCTGTATATGATACTGAGTATGGTTGTGTTTACAAAACATAATTTTTTAATTAAAAGTAATTCCAACCTTTTTCTGTCAATAGAAATGGCAACAAACCTCACGTTAATAGATAGATGTTGTTAAATCCTTTTATATTATGAAATGTATCTATGACAGCTGGCATTGTCCTGGACACATTGAATAGAAAACTTTGTACAGTGAAATTCAACTTCAGGTGAAGTTTTCCTCAAGTCTGGTTTGTTTATTTCTTAGTGTTGATGGATGACACTTCATACAACACAGGGAATTCTCTGCTAGTAAACTTGCTTGAAAACAACAAACTTTTCTTGAAAACACACCACCTCCGTGGGCATCCATATGCATTAATTGCAAATTGTTAACATGCCTTTCCTCTAGCTACCTTGAAATTCCAACAGGATTCTACCTGGCAGTGGTGATGCCCTAGGAGCTGCCAGCTGCTGCAGCTTTGCTAATTAATGTGAACTTCCCCATGTGGGCTCAGTGCTTTATCTGCTGGGATTCTCTGGGTGCAGCTACTGCATCCTCTCTCAAACACAAGAGAGATTTTGGTGCCTTGCTGATGAGGCAGGGTGGTGTTTTGACTGCAAAATAAGGTTGGTTGTCATGGCTGGGAGCCCTGGGGATGTGTGGAGCTTCCCAGGGGTACTGGACCAGTGAGAAACCGACTCCCTTGTGGCCTTTGAGATCTCCCTATCTACTTCAGGAAGGTGATTTTTGTGTCTTGTGCCTGTCCGTCTCCTGGTTCTTGCAGTGAGGTTTCATCCAGAGGGGTTAAACCCCTTTACAGGACTTGGAGATGCTTTAGTGGAGCCACTGAACCTGGGTGGGGAGCCAGGAACATGAACAATGTAAACCCTAGAGGGCCTTTCTTCATTTGTTCATCCTCAAAATGTGTCTGATATATCTCTGAGGGGCAGGGACCAGGCAGAGAAGGACACCTTGGAGGTCTCTGCCCCTGTGACATAGCAGCAGGAAGAATGAGACGGGGGTCTGCCCTTCTGCTGAAATCTCCAACTATGCTGCTTTATGAGAAGAGGCACCAGGGACTCTTGGTTCCCCTTGCATGTAACTCTGGTGGGGTCTGTTTCATCACTCCGGGAAGTGATAATACAGTGACAACTTTTTATGGCTTGTAGATGTTTTTTGGTTTTTTTTTTCTTTTGGAGCCTCTGTGACAGCTTATGCTGATGTAACAACAAACAGCTGGGACTATATTTTCCAAAAAGGTATTCAGAGAAGCAGCAAAAGAGGTATTCTTTCTTCCCTGCTTTAAAAAAACCCAACTCCAAAACCTCAGAAAGGTTAGCTTCATAATCACACATCCAAAACATCACTTTATGGCACACAGGTTAGCCAAGAAGCCGTAACACTGTTTCAGATCTAACACTGCTAATTGAGTAGGTGAGCCAGGATGCCTTTATAGGCCCTGTGGCTGTGGGAGCCCTTCCCTCTGATCCCCTGTCACCAGGAGCTGAGCTGCCTTACAGTTTGTACTGTTTGGCAGGGAAACGACTACAGAGACACCACGCAGGGCAAGATCCAGCATGAGACAGCTTTTACAAAGCAACTGCTAGATAATAAGGCAATTAAAGATGAGAGGTGCAACTCACAGCCCTGTTCCAAGCTGCAAGGTGAAGGGGACAGCAGAGAAGCAGAGGGAACAGTGACAATGTAAGCAGCCCTGCCTTCCTGTGCAAATGCGTTATTTCAGCTTTATGCAGTGAGAGGTGTTAAGAGGATGGACGCCCCTTTACCTGTCCCACTCTGCTTCTTTCCTGCTGCCTAACCCTATTTTACCTAATAGCTACGAGCCAGATTTACCACAATCCACTTGTAGATGTCGAGGACAAGCAATGGTTTTAAGTCAGGTCCCTATGCACAAATCATACTATCATGTACTGCCATGCACAAATCATATACAGTAATTTCACACCTATAAGGCACACCAGAGTACAAGGTGCACTTCTGGATGGCCAGCAAGTCCCCGTACTTTATCCATATATAAGGCACGCTTTGGTTTGCAGCGAGGCTCCTCGTGCAACGAAGTAACAATTAGTAACAATCACATCAGAGTTTTACTGGCAGGTGCTCAATTCGTGAGCTCTGCTCCCCTCACCGCCCCCGCGGCTCAGCTCGGCCCATGGCTTGCACTTCCGGGTTGGCAATTTTCTGAACTTTGTCCATACATAAGGCACTCCGGAGTATACGGCACACTTCTGGTTTTGGACCAAAATTTTGGTCAAAAGGGTGCACCTTATATGCCTGAAATTACGGTACTGTGGTCCTGACTGTGAATCGACATGAAACCAATGAAAGCATGGGGAAAAAAAGGAAAGTTTCACTAGGAAAGGCTGCTGTATCAAACACCCTGCTGGGCAGGGCTCAGGCAGCACAATTGTGCCTATCTATGAAGTGACGCACAGCACTTCTTCCCATCTACCTCTTCTGTGCTATTTAGATGTTAAGAGATCTGCTGTGCTAGAAAAGCCTCAATGCAGTTATCCACCTATATCTGAATGTGTACAGATTATCTACAGAACTGATCCTCTCCATCCAAAAAAAAGCAGCAGCTTCTCTTGGTGGCCAAGGTGGCCATGAGTGGCACAAGGCGCTTTGTGAAACAGAAATACTACCCCTTGCATGCAGCATACTTGATGTTTCCTTCTGTTCAAGCCTACCTAGAGGAACATTTCAAACTTCCTCAAAGCTGGGAAACAGCTGTTATTCAGCTGGAGAGAGATTTCATACATGTGTTTTAAAAACCAGTTCATCCTGAGTCTGGCTTTAGCTGCAAACTCTTCAACAGGACCTGTGTGGCCACAAAGGAAAGCAGAGCTTTGCACTAAGCAATGTACACTAAAAATCACCTGGAAGTAGCAGCAGGAAAGGCACCTGCAGTGCTAAGAAAATGTGACAATTACAGAAAAAGCAATCTGCCCTCATTCTGGCATGTGTTTCATCCTGCAGGACTATGAGAGGGAAGCAGCTCAGCAGTCAGATCAGTGGGACAGCTATCACCACAGTGCTGGAGGGAAGGAAGGAAGAAGAAAAAAACCAGACTTACACAAATTACCACCACATAGCTTGAACTTTACTATTAAAGCCAAAGAACAAAACATCAGCATTTTTTTCCTCTTTTTCTGCCCAAAGAGCATTTCGATTTTTAAAACTACTGCTTTTTGCAACAGGTGGACTATTACACACAGACAAAGCAAACCAGGGAATATTAAGACATTTTCTACATTTTTAGTTCGATGTCATTTCTGAAGACAACGCCTCAGTGAAATCACCTTCACCCTGTATCTTTCCCTTAAGGGGCCACCCTAGATACCACAACGCTGGGATGGACAGAGTGGAGGAGCCACATGGAAAGTCACGTAAGGAAGATGAGGCAGATGCACAGTCAAGTCACTTCCCAGCTCGATATGATCCAGTCTTACTCAGTTCTGAGAGGATTCTGCAGAGAAAGATGGTGCCAGGCCTGCCAGGCCCCACTGTGGCAGAAGACTGGCTATGGTACAGAAAAGCAGGTAGCTGACTTGCTCATCATCTTGACAGCTACATGCCAGCATCTTGAGGATCTGCTCAGCATTCAGCTGTTCTGAGTGTATATATATATATATATGTATTTTTAAAACTAGCAGGTTTTAATTCCCTTTAAGCTCCAGCCAGCCAAACTCACCTCCCACAGGAGCCATTCCAAGCACATTAGCCAAGGCCAATATGCATATAATCACTGAATGGAAAACCTGCAAGCAGACCTCATAATTAAACAATCCACACAACAGAGGCTTGGGATTTGCCAGGGTGGCCAGTGTTTGCAGGCAGTTCCTGTAAATATCATGAGCCCTTTCTCTATTAACACACCCAACATGCTCTGCATCCACAGTGGAGGGGAAGAAACAAAGAGGTGGGGGGTGATGTGAAACAGGAACAGAGCTGGCGTCTATCTCTGTTAATATTTCTCTGAGACTTCCTGGGCAAGTTTCCTTCCTGGCTTTTCTATGGATGGGATCAGAGATCCACAGGCTAAAGAAAGACACAGAGTTAGCTCTTGCCATTCTTGGCACAGAAGAATCTTTCATCAAAATGGTCTCCGCTGGTGCACTGTGCATTGCCTCCATGACCAGCTCTTCCCGTTCCTCACTCATGCCTCACATTAATAACTCCCTCTGTTCCTCACATTCCGCTGCTCTGCTCCTGTTTGCTTCAGTCCAGCTGCTTGCCATACAGCATTCCCCACTCCCACTGCCTTTCAGCATTTTCCCCCATCCCTGGCTGTAGAGATGCAGCTGGGTTTGTTGCTCCCACTTCACCTTCTGCCTTTGCCAGAGGGGTGGAAGTCTCTTCTGCTGCTCCCATGTTTTAATCCTACCTGAAAAAACCAGCAGAGGAGCTGCTACACTGTAACATTAAGCTGTTTGTACACTGACATTGCTACTGTTGTCCAGCAGAGCTGAATGGGGAAATTATTCACATCCCAAGGGATTTGGCAACAGACACTGGAATGTGCTTAAGGAAGTCACCTGCAAGGTGACAAATCAAGACCAATTTATACAGGAGCAACAATGCATCTCCAAGCCCAACCACAGGCATTGGCACTCAGCAGATGGCCCACAGGTCACAGATAACCCAATGTGTGTCCAAAAGGTCAAACTCTGCCATCTGTCACACTCGCACCCGACAGAAGACACCAATTAAAATCAGCACCGGAATGACAGCACAAGGAGACCTGGGGGAGGATGACCACAGAGCCTGAGTGATTGGGAGTGTGCTACACTTTAGGTACTACCTGGACACATCAGCCTGCTCTAAGAGTATGGAGTATGCCCATCTCTCCTCCCAAACCAGTGGCCTGATAGGAGCACCTGGAGGCAGGTCTAGTATTTCACAACCCCACCACACTACAGGGGGAAGCAAAGCACTAGCAGCAGTTAAGACTACAGGAAAGGAGCTTTTTCTCTGTGGATTTGAAGGTGAAATACACTTCAATTACAGCCACTAGCAATGGCTTTATATTGCTCAATAATCCTCTGCCACCTCCAGAAGAAGCTGCCATTTAGTAGTCCTGCACTACTACATGGAAGGGGAGGGCCCAGAACAAATCACTACTTTGGTTCCAAAGAAATAACCATCCTGAACTACACCTGCACGAGAAGCTTGCCCTGTCACCCTCCCTTGCTCATCTGTATATGAGATGCTGCAGGACAGCTTTATTCCAAATTGAGATCCAGGAAAAGAGACGCAGTTATGCTATCCAGGCTCTGCTGTTGGTGGCAGAGGGAGGTTAGTCCGAGTGACTCCCCCTCCACATTAACCCCATGGCATGGGATGGGACTTTGCAGTGATGGGGAGAAGCATCTCCACCCTGCTATAAGCACCTAACACACTAAGCAGCTGCAGTATCAAAGGGAACCTTTCTTTCAAAGAAGCCTCCCACAACAGCAGCAAAAGACAGGTAAGATCCCTTCCAACCTGCTGAATTTCTGAAAATGGAAATGGCCTCATGCCTCTTCATCAAAACCGGGTGCTCTCCACCAACTTAGCTTGTAAGGACTGTGGAGAAAAAGGCAGAAAAAAATGAACATAGAAACGTTTTTCATGTCTTTTTGAGCTGCCAGCACACCAGTGAAGCTGGGCACTCTCCTGCAGCAAATTCTCTCTGTGGGTGACCATGCTGCAGAAAGCAACACTGCTCTTGTGAGTCATGCATGAAGGTACAGAACGGAGATCCACACGGAGACCAGCTTCTGGCTGACAACAAAAGACTCAGACCAACGTACAACACCAATAAACGTGCAGAGCATGGCAAAGACCCAAAGAAGACAAATACAACAGAAAAGAGGAAGTTCAGAACTTGACTTCTCTGGTCCTCCATCTGAAGGTATCACTTTAACAGAACTTAAGCGTGGCTTCTCCTGTTCATGCTGTTATGACTTCATGGTCCTTTGGGGCAGGAGGGGTGAGAAAAGGGCTTTATCCATCTGTCAGTTCAGCATCAAGTTGGTTCACTATCAGAGGCACTAAACGTCATCTCTTTTGGCATCAGTTTCCTTTCAAAATGATGGTTTTACCCGTCCTGTTCCACTTTGTTTTCCCTCTTTTGAGGTCTAAGTTCAAACGCTGGAAACTGGGAAGTCTCCGGTACTGAAATGTCTGAGAGGAAGTGAATAGCTCCAGCCATACCTAAAACATAACGAGGAGGAGATCTTTGTGCACATTAAAATAGCACAGCTAACAGCAAAGGCAAGAGCCCCCTTTTGAACACCTCCCTCACCAGGATCGTTTTTTAAAGAGGTGAACTTAGGCCGAATAGAAAGGCAAGTCCATCTGTACTTCGCCCAAGAAAGCAAATTTTATTTGAAAAGATCAAAGGCAAGAATGAAGATGTCTCTGCTAACTGAACAACTTCAATGCTATTTCAAATTAAGAAAAAGCTAATCCAAGCTTGGACTGTCCTTCATAGTTTGAGCAGCTCTTGCTTGTCATTGCACCAGGTAAAAGAAAAAGCCAAAACTTTATTGAACTTGTGAAGTACAGATTCATTTCCTCACTATTCCGGTAGAGCCCAAAGTGCATCATCCAGCAGAACTCATGGGGTGACAGATACAAGTTCAGTTTTATGACCAAACTAAAATCCTATTTTCTAAACAGCTAAGCACCTTTCTGAATGACAGTAGCTGATGGAAACAAAACACTTAGGACCATTTCATAAGATTCACATGCAACTTCGGATCAAAGCATGTATTCTGTCATATTCAGAATTAGACAACTGCAAGCACAATTTTGGCTACAAAAACAAAGTCCAAAGTCAAGAGGTTTTTTTAATTACAAATACAAGACTTCTATGTTTTTCTAAAAAAAAAAAAAATCCCAGACAACTAAAAGCTAAAATAAAAGCTGTGTGTCAGCATTAAAGCACAATTCATCCTGCTGTTTGCACTTTTTCATCTTCTCAACAAATTTCAAGGCTTTTATACAACAGATTGTATGTATGCTTTTTCCCTCCCTACAAGAGCATGCAAGGGTTCTCTCAGGAATAGGAATGCTAATGCTTTTCTCCTTTAAGCATTAAGACAATAACTCTGTATTTAGAAGGGCTGCATGTAAACTCCTGCTCTCTTGTGTTCATTCATGCCCGGAATTGTTAATTTGCAAATATTCCTGCTTGGCTGCTGTAATTTCAAATATCTGCAGCAGGTGGCACACAAGGCTCGTTGTTCATGGAGCAGCTGCGGCCCTACCTTAAATCCCACTTGGATCTCTAATTCCTTGCTACTAGTTCTGTAACATGAGGATGATACAGGGAATACAAAATAAGCTACATTAAAAAAAAATACAAAGCTCTAGGAAGGAATCTAGTAACATTTGAACTTAGAGATAAGCTGTTAAGGACTTTCCTGTTCAAGTGATTCAGGTTCATATTAAAACTACCTTTTCCTTGGTTGAGTATGGCAGCAGAGAAAGCCTAGTTCTGGAAGCTAGCAGCTAGTTTGAGACCTCCCCTACTCACAGCAGCTCCTCTGCCTAGTCCCTCTGAAAAAACACCTGTGACAAAACTGTTGTCTGAACTACTGTTTGCTTTAAACTAAGCTGCATCAGCACAGCAGAATTTTGTTCTGGAGTAACACTGGCACTGGTTTTACATTCAAACTGCTGAAATGAAAGCAGGAGTGAAAGTTGTGAAAGTGAATGATTTTTGTCTTTTTCTACCCCCTACCACCCTGCTTCTTTTAGGCAGAGGTGATGGTATAGGGGGGCTTTAATAATGGAGGATCCCTCCAACTGTCCCCTCCGGTCCAACTCCTACGCATGTGCCAAAATTGCAAGGATGCTCCTCTTTCCTGTAGTACAAAAACATTTGCAACACCATCACTTTACCTTCAAAGAGGGAATAAGGTCGGTCAGGAATACGACATCCATGTGCACCATACTCCAAACACCATTCCGCAAACTGGGGAACACATTAAAATATATATTTTTATTCAAGATTGTTAAATGCAAGGTTGAGTACCTGAATATCATTAATAGGTGCAAAATGTGAAGCAGTGTAAGCAGACACACAACACATAAATCACTGAGATTAATTTGTCCTCCTTCAACCATGGCAAGGCCACAATCAGATCTTAAAATATGTATTTGCATAGAATGAGTCTCAGTTTCATAACAACGTCATGGCGGGCTAGACAACTGCTTTTTGTAAAACAACCCTGCTACATGCCAAGGAAAATGCTGTAAGAACAGATAGTCAAAATTTCACTAAAATTGCATCAGTCTCTTATCTCTCTTGGTGCCTAATTTATCCACAAACTCAGGACTTACAGCTGTTACTTGCACTTTGTTTTCTTTAATTTCTGTGCACCAATTTAGAGTATTAAATCTTCAGCTGTCATTAATTAGTTTCATTTATTTGCTCTCCCCAAGCTTTATGAAAAACCTTTATTAATACAGTTAGACAATTATGGACATCAATATTTTGTTGCAGGAGATGGATTATCATTAAAAAGAGTTAACAGTGTCTTTCTCACGTTCGATCAGCACTGCTGCAGTAGCCACATTAGACATGACTTATGAACCCCACCTGCATCTATTCAATAACAACCAGCTACTTCTCCTTTATGGCTCCCCAGAGCATTAGAGGGGCACAAGTTCTGCTGGCATTCCTGTGCTTGGATGTAAACCACTGCTTGTTCAAAATACATGCAGACTCCTGCAAAGCAAACTGAGAGGTCTCTCCCAGCTTCCTCTGCAATTTGGACTACGTGCTAGCAAACATCAGCCTAACGAAAGAGTGCCCCAGCTCTACCTCTATGGGGTGCAAACATGATCCCAGAGCCATCTGTCTGCTCATTACAGGGAAATGGGTGGTATCTCCTCTCTTCCTCCCCTCCCCACTCCGTTCTGTTTAAATATTTAGCGGGGCATGAATTTTCTTCTCTCGATAGAGGTATGAGCATGTGTTTGTCTTCAGAAAACACATGGAAAAACCACAAACACTGTGATTCACACTGTTATTAAGAACCAATTAAATATTTTTGGGCACTCTCTGGCTTTAAATCTCCAAACTATGTTTTAATTCTCCCATGTAATCCTGTCTTATATGTGAGGACCAAACATGTTTATGGCATGTTTTCTAAGCTACAATCAATCCCTGCAACATTCACACCTGATTTCACACTGGCCTTTATTATTACTTCCAGTGTGGGAACTGCAACAGAAATTTAAAAAATATACCCTAGGCTACTGAAACACAACCATCATTTTCAAGTTCATAGCTTCAGCACAACCCAGATCCAGTAAGCCACAGTACCTTGGGGGGAAAAGAAAAAATATCTTAGGAAGATATCTGACATTTGTCACACAGACTGGGCAAGCTTGCCACCAGCAGTGGCAATCACAAGGCTGAACAGCACAAGGCTCAACAGTCTGTTAACTGAAGCCCAGGATGTCACAGCCCTTCTCTTCACTCACAGACAGGCCAGCTAGGAGTGCCTCAGCCTCCTGGGTGCCTGTCTGAAAATGAGAGGAAAGCTGTGAAGATGAAAGTGTGAATCACAAAACAGGGGTCTCTTCTATTCAAGTTCTCGTAGTTCATTTGTGAAACAGTTTCATGGCTTTTGTGAGGTGACCAGGGATTCCAAGCAAAACTCCTTCCCCTGGGCCTAATGTTCTTGGTGTGAAGAAGCACCCCTGGAAGGGGAGCCATCTCATTCTCTCAGTTACATGCTTCTAGGTACTAACATAACTGCATGTTTGCTTCCCTGCATGCTCTGGCTCAGAAAGAAAAGATTTCAAGAATGCCAGACAAGCAAATTCCTCTACCTGTTTCAAGATTTCCCATGCACTGGAATGCTGGAGATGCTAAGTAGCAGAGTGAATGCAAATCCACTGCCTGTGGAGGGCACCTCCAGCAAACAGTTTTTGACCACTGCACAACAACTTCCTTCTTAAAGGGATTTCAGGTACGTAACTCGCTCTCTTCCTTTTTCTAGCTTTGAGACAGATATGTTTGCTTTTCTCTAGAGAGACGTGGACAAACACCAGCACTCTCCTGTGCCAGAAATGGCAGCACCTACAGGAGCAGACAGTGCTGCACAGCGCTGCAGGTGTGCTAGCATGGAGGATGATAGGCAGAACTGACAGCCATGCTGCCAACCAATGCCTGCAGGGTGCTATGGCTCACATATCAGCAGTGGGTGACTCCATGTGTATTTGCTGTGGGAGTTTTATTTCAATCTTTAGGATGCAGATATGTCTACAGGTCTCATAGCTTGATGCTTTGATAATGTAAGACAAGCAGCGGATTTTTAAAGCTGTGCTGATAGAGGACAGGCTGACTGCAGAGATGAATACAGTAACTTTACATATGGTCAATATTCACCAAAAAGCAGCTAGGAAGCAACTCATCAAATTTCATTTGCAATATTTTTTTTAACAAGCTTCAGTTAAAAAGCTGTGCATACATTATGAAGCCTCATGTCAGTGAATCAAACTGGGAAAAAAAATCCAGTAAAAAACCCCAAGGTCTTACAAGGTAAGGAAACAGGCAGAGAAAGCCTTCTCCTTCAGTAACTGCTAGCACAGCCAAGAGCTGATAGCAGAACTTGGACAATTCCAGTGGAGAAATTCTGAGCGTGTGTCTTTCTCTGCAATGTGTATTAATTAAAAAAAACTCTAAGTGAGCAATTTAATAACTGCAATTCAGAGCTCTAAAAGCCCCAAACAGGCACTAGTCTGAAAACAAATAATTACAAAAGATTACAAACAGTACTGATTGAGGAGTTGAGGAGGACAGTGCATCTCTCAGTGGAATAATTAGCACCACATAACATCAGTCTGTTATTGTTCAGGCAGGCTAATTTTCTGGCTCTAATTTTCTTCCAAATACATTTAGCCCCTCCCCTCTTACAGATCATTTGTGTGTTTCATTCTGCTTATTAAGACAGTGCTTGCTCCCCATACACACAGCAGAAGTTGTACAGAAAGTGGAGCAAGTGATGGGCCTTACTATCCCACCCAATATCCCAGCCATCCCCAGTGCACATCAGCCCACTCCCACCCCAGTTTACCCCAAAGCACTGGGATGTGAAAGGCAACAGTGATTTTGCTGGGATGTTGCAGAGCTCACCTTGCAAGCTCGGTAGAGGTACTTTCTGTCCTGAGTTAGGTTATAGAGAGACAAGAAGGAGTAGCCATTGCCAGCAGTACCATGGCAGATCCCATACCCTTTTCTCAATAAACCTCTCTGCCAGATGACATCGCTGCAATCTATAGCATCTTTCAAGTATTTATCCTCTTTAAAAGTCTGTGGAATAAAAACAGAATAAACACACATCAATTGAAGCACTAATGAAAACCAAAGGAAGCTGCCCGAGAGATGTTTTGCTGTTTGTGTGGAGTTTTTCCATATAAAATTTATTTTGAATTGCAATAATCCATTCTTCATACTTGTCTTTCTTTTCTTACTAAGTTATTTCTCCTTTCCCTACATGGCAAAAGAAAAAACTTCTCAGGTTTTTGTTTCCAAAATTAGGACTCCAAAGATAAAACTCAGATTCAAGGCCTATGGTTCTAAAACCTATAATCTATTTGAAGGGTATGTGGTCCTTTTTTTCTCCATTTTCTATTTCCAAACCAGAATTTGAAAATACAGAAATGGAATGCTGCCTCCAAGAATACTGAAAAGAGAATATTGGATATGAAATCTGGTCCTAAATTGGTGGTCTGGTCCTCATAACTAATTCTTCCTGGTTACTCACTGTCTACCTTCAATTCCACATCAAAAATGCACAAGAATATCTCTCTGCAGAGCACAGGACTCTTTTCTCTGTCACAAATACAAGCAGGAACCCTACACTGCCTTTATGACTACTTGTATATTTGTACAGCATATACTCAGAAGCAGTGGTCAGTTTGAGAAAAGGAACACTTGCAAAGTTTATTGCAACTGAAATGCACTTTAAACATAAGAGGGCTCATCCAGAAAGAAGAAGACAAAAACAAGTACAGTGATTTCATGTGTATAAGGCGCACCTTTTTGACTGAAGTTTCAAGCTAAACCCAGAAGTGCGCCTTATACTCTGGTGTGCCTTATAAGTGTTAATTACTGTAATTTAGCTGACTAACACCAGAATTCCACCTTTATAAAGCCATTTTGTTCCTCACCTTTGCCTGAGTCACTTTACAGATCAACAAATTAAACCCCAAATCAAGAAACCCTACCAAAATAACCCAAACAAAACAAAACTGATGCACTACTGTAAAACTTTGTCCTCTGGAGATGGTGTCCTCTGCCAAACTATTTAATAACATAATAGAAGCAACCAACATGCAAGATTCTTAAATTCACAAGCTTGATAAAGGAAGTGCCTCTCTCAACAGGGTTTGCCAGCTGCTTAGTTGTAACATTTTGAATTAAGTCCTGGCGACAGCACTTGATTTCCAGGACAAATACTGCTGCGTGTTGTCACAAGTCCTGTACCTGGTTTGAAAGCATATCCAGCAAAACACGTGCTAATTTTTTCTTTCAGTGCTTGAAAAAGCTGAATATAAAGAATGTGTTTCATCACCTTAACCATAGAAAGAGGCCAAAACAGAGACTGCTAATCAAAACCTGCCTCTATCTCTCTCACATCCTGCAAAACATTTTGTGCTGGGGAAAGCATCACATTGACAAAGAAGGAGAGAGTGGAGAAGTGTTAAGCCAGCCTCCTACCACAGTCCAAAGAAAAAGCAACTGCGACTGCTGTTACATGCAGCAACATTGAAAGAAATTTAAAGTCCACATTTCAGGTAGCAGCATGAGTAATTATTCCATAAACCAAGCCTGCTTTTCATCAGCCCACCAGATGCCAACCAGAGAATCTGTCAAGGAAGGCTGTCAAAAGCAAGAATTTATTTGCATAAATTCAATTAAATGGCATACTTTCAAATGTCATGCAAATCAGAAGCACACAAAAAAACAGGTAGCAAGCCTAGTTAAGAATGGAGAAGGGCAAACAATAGGCTTGTGGTAGCTTGGCAGTTTTATTTATGCCCTGGAAGGGGCCTGGGATCCTGGCTCTCATGTTAAGTTCTCAAGAATTGTATCTTAATAAAGGAGTAATTTATGGAAGACATTCTTTGGCAAGGCACATGAACCTATACTTTTGAAAACCAACGAAATTGTTAAAACTCTTGGGATGAAGATTCAGAACATTTAGGTCAATGTCCTCACATCCAGGACTCTGATGCCAGATTGTTTAAATATATGTCTCTTTTCCAAGAAAGCCTAGTAACTGCTAGTGCTCTGAGAAGCTATTTTACCCACTTATTTTCTCTTTAAAACATATCAATGTAAGTAGTCTGAGATTTTTAGGTGTCTAGCTTGGGGTTCTTGTTCCAAAGCCTAGATCTAGAAAAGCCTTGCAAGCTAACAGGCCTGCATGTAAGTCTCTCTGTAAAGACAGAGGTATATATTTGTATATATGTTTATATATATATTAGAACTTGGTGCTAACTACACCAACGATATGGGTTTGATCCCTGCATGGACCACTCACTTAAGGGCTGGACTCAATGATCCTTGTGGGTCCCCTCCAACCCAGAATATTCTGTGAATCTGTGAAATCTATGAACACAGAATGATTCACCTTATAAGCTTGCATGAGCATGTGGATGACTCCAGGGGCACCATGGCACCAGTGAACCAGTCTGTCAGTCTCGTTGCTCAGCGATGACGGGTAATTCCCAGATCGGAATTTTTTATGACGCACATAGTCAATGCTTGGCTTCACCAGCTCTGTCAGGGTCTCCTGGTCCACATTTGCAATTGGCTGGAGAAATATAAGAAACATCACTAAACACATCAACAGAAGTAGTAGCAAATTGTGTATCAACACTTAATTCTACAATCTGTTTTCAAGGATCCTACATACATGCCCTTGATCCAAATACTGTTAATCACATCATACAGATTTAATTAATGTCTGCTTATTACAGCTTTGCGAAAAGCATTTTTACAGTCATTGCAAGAGATAAAGAAATTGGGGCACCAAGTTATTACCTGTCTTAATGGAGAGGACACAGACTGTGGAAGAACTCAGAACAGAGTCTGAAGATTCACAGATCTCTCTTTGTAACTTAAAATAGGGAGAAAACTTACAGGAAAAAGTTTAGTACATATGGTGCTCATAATACACACTTCCAACATACTGGGTTACACATTTTGTTTTCAAAAGTAACTATTTCCCAACAAATGAAGGAAACTGTATATAGCAGCATATCTGGCAAGAAATTTAGGATGGTTGAAGTTTTCCATCATAAACAAAGCTCCCTGAAGCTAAGGGCTATAAATCTGCATTTCCAATTTCAGAAGCAATATCTACCTCACCAAATATCTAAACATCTTTGTACTACAAACTCATGTTTCAATTGCTCTTATGAACATTCTTCCTAGGTTTTTTTGTTTAATTTAAATCCTTGTCAAATGGAGAATAAATTCATCATCCTGTATGTTTCTTGTAACTAAAGGTTTAGAAGCCAAGTAACTGTTGTGTCTACAGTTGCTCTTGGTTGGCATTCCCTCCACTACCAGCCCATTTTCCACCATTTTACCGGCAGAACTCTCTATTTTTACACATATTTTTATATGATTTCTGGAATTTCTGCAAGCTGTGAGAACAACCAGACACTGGAGCCTATAGCAGCCTAAAAACTGAGCTTACTTTTTTTTTAAATAACATGCCTTTATTACTGATTCAATGTTATAAAATGCCACTGTTTTCCACCAGCTCCAGCATATTTGTATTCAACAGGTAAGCACACTCCCACAATTCAAAGTCTGACAGACAAATGAAGGAAAACTATATTTTGAGTAGCCTGAACAAACCAGAAGCCTCTATTTCTCCTCAGCCAGAAAACCTCTGCCAAACTTCTATCTATCAGGTCCCTCAAGCAGACTCCAGCTCTGCACTTTTCTGAGTGGAATAGAAATGTTCATGCTGCTCATCAGAAATACACCTGAATACAGAGCAGCTTGTCACGAAAAACAACCCCAAAGCTAATCAGCCCTCTCTCAGAACCCTCCCTGTGAAGTAGGGAGGCTTCACAGGAATGTTTGTTTTGAGGCTTGATTTCACACAGCACTCCTGCAGAAAAAGGCAAAGAGGATAGGCACCAGCAATTAAATGCCTTCAGTCTTGAGCTGTGCAAGGCAAGCCCAGCCCAGCTCAGAAATCCTTAGGAGGTAAATCCAGGAAGAGCAGAGCTCTTTGCAAACCTCTTACCTTGTGCTTCCAAGAAGATTTGAGTACAAGTAAGTTTTTTTCCCAAGCACTGAGGTTCCCAGCACTTACTTCAAACAGCTCAAGAGTAACCTACAGTGTGCCTCCTGACTTTGTGGCCAAAAGCAATGGTATGCAAACACACGTTTTTGCTTCAGAATTAGTGAAAGGATTTTGGAGTAGAGACTCCCTAGCTGGAACTTCAGAATTTTCCTTCTATCTCCTAGATGATTTATTCAACATGGCTAAGCGTTTATTCTTCCAGTACCCTGTAAATAAGTCCAGCAATACATGTTTCCTCCAGTTTAAGAGGTGTTTGGACAATGGTCTGGGCACACAGTGTCATTCTTGGGGTGTTCTGTGCAGGACTGGGAGCTGGATGATGATCTTGATGTGTCCTTTCCAACTCAGCATATTCTGTGATTCTGTGATACAGGTGTTGTACAGGAATGATCCTCAGTAATCTTCACATCTCAGGTGCAATGCTAAACACCTTTTTGTTATCAAATAACCACTCCACAAACCATCTCTTGAATTCTTTGATAAAAATATAGCAAAATTCACCCTATTTGGTGTGGGAGGGATGGGGAAAGGACTGGACTCTGATATGCAATCTTCTTCTGCAGCGAGTGACTCAACTTTGATGACTCACAATATTTAACATACAGTGAAAAGGTGGTAATCTAATGCTGCATAAACAATAGCCTTCTGGTAATTCTTAAATGCAGCAATTACATGTAAAGGAAAAATAACTAGGATTTCAACATGCTGACAGAGTAGCTTCAAACCAAAAAGCAATGTGCAATGATTTCTGCTATGAGCTTTAAACAGCAAATGAAGGATGGAGCCTTTTAAGAGCCTTCTTTAGAAGGCTAGATGCCTCTCTGAAAATCTAGCACTACTAGGGATAGAAAAATGGAAGACAGAAAGTTGAAGGAAGCAGAAGGTAAAGATAGGAGCACAGTAGATCAGATCAGCCTGAGGCCCCAGTGGGATGGTCACTGCAGAAAATGCGTGTAAGTGAGGTTAAGACTCACCCCAGGTAGCAGAGCAGTAGCTACTTCTATAACAAAGTCAGCTGGTTTAACCAAAACTGCTGGTGGAACTGGTGCAAGGTCATCTGAAATGCAGCATTTTTTCTAAGCAAGGAATGGCTGAGCAGTGACAGCACAAAATACCAGCTCAGTCACTTCAACAGTGAGCATTTGTACACAGCTGCAGACTGTAAGGATGTATAGTCCTTTCATTTACCTGAAGAAAACACATTCTGCGTGAGCTGGGAAGGAAATTAATATTTACAAAGACCTACACACTGGCAGCAGCACCTTCAAAAACCAGAAACAGGTGCAATAAAGTTTTGCAGCTCTAAGGTAATCTTCTATAATGAATTGTAAGGGTCTTTTCCCAGACTGTAGAACAGAAATAAAATACACAGGTTTGTTTGGGAAAATATCATAATCCTATTGTAAATCTCAGGGCGGGGGAGAATTAATTTAAGTGTGGGAAAGAGGAGGTTTACAGAAAATAGGAATATCACAAAGGAAAACAGAAAGAGAAAAGCAGGGGTAATAAATACTCTAAAAAACATCAAACTTTTGTGTGAGAAATAGAGGAGCTAAGGAAGAAGAAAAACATTAAATAATAAAAGCATACTGAACACATATGTGATTAAGGATAGTCTTCCATAGAAACCAAGACAGTGGGGAAAAATAAAAAAAATCATTAGAGAAGAAAGGAAGGGCACAGAGGACAGGAGGTATCAGCAGTGCAATTATTTTAAAATAGCAAAAAATTGAGGAGTGATAGTTAGTAAGTGAAATTTCAGCTGTTCTACCTGCAGGCACTAGAAGTAAGTATGAAGATGAGAGAAAGCCCTTCACTGTTTTTGCTGAGGACAAGAAAACAGATCCCAAAAAATTGGTGCTCTGAACCATAACTCAAGAGTTAATTCCTTCTAATGTGATCATACCCTAGTCTGTTTATTTCTGCTATGAAAACCTTAGGCAGCACCTCTGCACAGTTCAGTGCTGTAGTCTAACTCCAAATTGTGAGACTCTGATCCAGCACAACACTACATATGCATGAAAGCTGAAGATGAGACCCTCTGCTGCAAAACAAAAAATCACTGCTGCTTCATCCAAGCCAACAGAAGATGCTCTTACCTGCATGAGCATGTAATAGATCCCAGCCACCCCATGGGCTGCTCCAACATACTGCTTCCTGTGCCACTGGTACAACAGAGGACAACGGTCTGTTTTCCGCTCTTCCTTTGAGAAGTTTTTCCCCGACTCAATAATAGCATCTATTACCTAAGAAAAAGAGCATACCCTGATCACCTGTATTGCTTACTTCGATTGAGAGGGTTTTGCTTCTGCAAATCCACAACAAACAATAAGCCCCAATACAGTGGTAGGACAACAATATACAATTCATTTGGATTTGAGTGTTGAGGGAGAAAAGATTGTTTCCTTATTGATGAAATCACTTATATTTTAAGAGTAGAAATTTAATCCATCAGTATTTCTAATTACTTCTTTCCAGCCCTGGCTTTTCTGGTTCTGGTCATGAATGTTCCCCACACTGAATTCCCTTTCTTTTCACTTAAAATACTTCCACACTTCTGTCAAAAGATTTTTTTTGAAACCATGTCTCAAGTGGCCAAAACTAGTTACATGCTGACCTATTTCCTTGGCTAGACATAGACTCAACCACACTGGCCTGTCCCAGTACCAGCTGGGCAGCAGGGAAAGGGGGAAGAGACTGGATGGACAGCTGAGAACTGGGTTCCCAGCTCTAAATCCCTCTTCTCTCCAGCAGTCCTCTCTTAAATTGCTTGAAGAGTAATTCCAGTTCAACCTCACTGATAATGTGATGCTGGGGAGAGATAAGTGACTTACCTCTTTGATAACACACTGTGGGACAGTGTCTGGACCGATTTCTGTATTCAGGTACAGCAAGGCATACAGGTAGCCTGCTCTGCCATAGAGCAGCTCATCTGGAAGTTCGGAATCTGTGCTGATGACTGTCCTTTGGAGTTGCAACAACCTGCATCAGACACACAAGTTGGGGGGAGACAGGATATTCTGTAGTGACCACTCTGGATTGTGCATTGTACAAGCCATCAATCCAATCAGAAGCAGAACAAATAGTGAAGCCCATCACACCCCTTAAATCTGCCCAGTCTAGTTGGCTGCCAGGTTTACTCGCAGGAGCTCTGCACGCCTGCCATCTTGGAGATAGGAAACTGAGCCAGAGCCAGGTCAGTATCAGCACAACAGTCAGGATTTTGTGCAGTCAGAAAGAGATGCAGGGTAGGAGATGGGGAAGCCCAGAGAGCTAGCTACTCTAGCAAAGACAGAAATCTCCTGGAGCCTCTGGGAATTTCACCAAAGTGAGGAACGCTTAATTGTACATGTTTAAGAGAGAAAAAAAATCAAACACACAAAAACCCCCAATACCACCATTCGCCATTCCCTCTCCTAAGAAAACACACTGTCTCAAACATTTAGGACCTTAGTTTTGAAAAGGACACTGCTATAATGCACAAGTGTTTCTGCTTGTAAAAACAAGAAACAAGAGCTGGCCATAGTAACTCTCATTTTCTCCAGAATGACTCTCTGCTAATACTCGACCATTCTGTATTAGCACTGAGGTGTATCAAGAGATCTGTTTTCCAGCTGCTCCTTCCCTGTCTCTTCCTAGCTTTTTTGATTAAATTGATAATTAGATGAAACCACAGTGATGACCATCACTGTGATTTTAAAATGCGGGAGGGGCAACAACAACCTGGATTAAGACCGAATTCAATTCCCAGATTCTCCCAGCTGTTATTTCTCAGGAGAAATGTTAGCATTAATATCATTCCATAGCAAAACCACTGACCTCAATCATGTGTTTATGCTGTCCATGCTTAATACTAGGGCAAAGCTACTCACAAAGAACAGTTTTATTCCTCCTCTCTCAGAACTACACATTGGGTTTAGAATTACATTATTTTCTTCTAAAATGTTCACTCTTAAGTTTTATTGTTGAGCTCATACAACTGGACAAGGTAAAAAGTTAAAAGTGAAATCACAGATTACATTTTGGCATCTATAATGTACCACTCAGCTGCTGACATGTATATATTTGTAAACAAAAAAGTTATAAAATAAATAATCAAACTAAACTCCTTTTCAGTACTTCTCAGAAATTACTTTCCAAGGAGAGGCAACACTAAAAGATTTACTGCTAATCCCATTTTGCTATACTCATGCTTCTTGCCTTATAGCAAGCAACACTGCTTTCTGAGCTGCATTCAAAATGACATGCCTGTTTACTGCCAGTTTTTAAAGTAAGAAACCCCAAACCTAACACTCACTTCAAAACCAAAGTATTCATTCAGGAACAACAGCAGAGATTAATCACACTAGGATTCTAGACTAGAAAGAGACCAATTATTTTTCCAAACATAAACCAGAATGAAGATGAGGACATAAGCCTTGCTGCAAATTCTGCCAGCCTGAGCTCTGCTGGACAGCTAGCAGGTGACTGCGGTGCTGAATGCAAACCCACAGGGTGTCAGGGCTTCCAGCCCTTGCTGGGATAGCAATCAACCCTGTACCAGCAAAGGCACACTCAGCTCTCTAATGAAGCTAATTTAAATGGGATTTCTTGAGACATTTGTTCCATTTAGATTACTTTGAAAAGGGGCTGCAATTTTTTCAGGCCAACCTTCCTATGCTCTGACCTAATTAAAACCCTTGCCCTTACAAATTTGCTCCTGCAAATACTTCCTCTTTGTTACATTAAATTTTTGTTACATATCAATCTGATACACCGTGTTTCTGTCTGGCTGCTTCCAGATCCTGCAGTGCACATACTTTGTACTGAATCTACAATTAAGACCCACTTTTTACAGAAAGCATAACATACTGCACAACCACTACATATTGCCAATGACAAGAGTGTGGCTTTTGTTAAATGTCACTTCACTGTGACAAAATCAGAACGTGCATGCACTACAGATATGCCCAGGACATCCTGTTCTAACAGCGATAGAGGACTCAAGATAACCCACTAAATAGGAATCAAGTACAAGCCAGCTTTAATAAAGATAAAGCCTATTTTGCATTCTTGTACTGAAAACTTATCAGGGGAGAAAGAGTCCATTCTTTAATCCTGTCCTCTAAAATTTCACTTGCAAAAGTTACCAATGCCCTCTACAAAAAGAAAGGCATGATACTTCCTACCATCAACCACTTACTTGGCAACACATTCTTTAGATTCACTGTCGTTTTTCAGTTTGTGGTAAACCACTGCACCCACTGCCAATGGCCCAGCATCACCACAGAGGAAAGTTACTCTTCTGCCATTCAGATTGCGAAGGATTCTCTTCACATAATCAAGAGATCGCAGCAAATGGCTCTGGTTTTTTGTGACACGGTACAGTTGCAGATACAAGAGGGCAATACCTGAAACAAACACGTGAAAAACAGAGAGTTCCACTGAATTTTCTTTCTAAGCATATCGTATTCCCATCTTTGCTACCTCTGAACCTTAACTAAAATGTGAACAGGTACTTTGCCAATAAAAAAATGTCAGTCAAGGGTCCTAGTTTATGCAGTGTGAAGGCACTGGGCTACTTTGGATGACATTTCAATCAGATTGTGGCAAAAATAAAAATTACCAGACTGAACTTCAGTGGTAGAGTCTCCATTTCCAAAAAAAAAAAAAAAAAACAAAAACAAACAAACTCATGACACAAGCCCCAACACTTGGCAAACTGTATTGGGTTTGCATAGCCAAGCTGCTGATGTGCCACTGGTCAAGGCTGGGCAAATCAGAAACAGTAGTAATGCCTCTGTGATAACAGATTTAGGAAGAAGAGGAAAAAAAGTTATTGTGCCATTGTAATTGTGGTTAGAGAAGAGCAGAATGAGAACACGTGAGAGGAACAAGTCTGCAGATACCAAGGCCAGTGAAGAAGGAGGAGGAGGTGCTTCAGGCACTGGAGCCAAGATTGCTCTGCAGGCCTTGGTGCAGACTATGGTGAGGCAGCTGTGCCCCCACGGCCCATGGAGGACCATGGGGACGCAGAGCTCCACCTGCAGCCCATGGAGAAGACTCATGAAGCACACCAAAGCAGGTGGACACCCAAGAGGAGGCTGTGATATATTGGAAGGAGGCTGTAACCCCTGAGGAAAGAGAAGCCCAGGCTGGAACAGTTTTGCTTGAAGGACTGCACCACTCTGCAGCAGTTTGCAGAGAGCTGTTGCTTGTGAGCTGGACTCACACTGGAGAAGTTTCATGGAGAACTGTCTCCTGTAGGAGGGACCCTGTGGGGGAGCAGGGGAATGATTCCTCTTCCTGAGCAGCAGGTGAAACAACGGGTGAACTGACCATTCCCTGTCTCTTTGTGCCACTGAGTGAGGATGTAGAGCTGGGAAGAAGGGAGAGTGGGAGGAAGGTGTTTTGAAGGTCTATTTTACTTCTCATTATCCTGCTCTGATTTTGTGAGCAATAAATTCAATTAATATCTTTAATTCTAGCCTGCTTTGTCCATTATGATATTTGATGAGATATCTCTCCTGGTCCTTATCTCAACTCATGAAGCTTTTGATATATTTTTCTCTTTCCTGTCCAGCTGTGGAGAGGAGTAAGAGAGAGGCTTTGTGGGTGCCCTGCATTTAGCCAGCATCAACCCACTACACAAAGAAATCACTGAAGATTCAAGTATTTGAGCTACCAAGCACATGTTTGACTGAGTACACTAACTGTTTAATACTCATCTATTATATGCAAGAAGTAACTTCTCATTTGATTTGTAGAAGTTTTTGGTGAGTTTTTGGATTCAAGTTGCCAAGTTCTTCACAACCCCTATAAGTATTTCACAACAAGATTACAAGTCAAGCTGGTTTGTAAAAGCCAGAAGTCAAACCAGGGCTCAGAGAATACCAGGAGGTACTATCAAGCTTCACTCCATTAAACTCATTGCATAGTTTTCCATTAAAACAAATCAAAACCTTAGAAATAAAAACAATGTAGGCTGAAGGAAGTGAAACATCCACCTAATTGGATGTCTATTGGCCAATTGCAGGCATGCAGGTGCAGAAGTAAAGCACTTATCTCCACACCACACTGTAACTCAAATCCATTTCTGAATGGAGAGAGCACTCTCCTAGACCTCATCCAAAGCTGAGTACATGCAAGGCTCACTTAGCTCACAGAGAGGCTACCTCAGTAGTACAAGAACAACAGCACCACAAGTGCTGGTACATCCTCACACGGTCCCTGAGCAGGCTCTGTGCAAGCCTTTTTAGGTGAATCTAAAAAGAAAGCTGAAGAGCTTGGGTAGCCCAGAGCAGCATCACGGGAACTTCTGGGCTCTTTACAGAGATTTGTGGAACCCTTTTTTATGCTGCAACAAATGTGTAAATATCTTGGCTTAATCAAAGGATGGTTAGAAATGTAGCCACAAAGTCCAGTTCATCTAATCATTCTTAGTGTTTCTCAGTGCAACACTCTTAAAATGGCTCCTCCAAGAGGTCTGGTTGGTAAAAAAGCAGTTGTGTAAGTAAGATAGGTGTCCTACGATTGCTACATATCAACAGTAGGTGTTCCAAGATTTTCAAGAAGGTTCACAAAATGCAAGCCAATGCTCATGACTGCACTGCTAATAAGATTTTCTAGACTTGGTACATAAAAAGCAGGGCAGTTGTTTACAGCACTACCTTTACCTTCCAATTTGCACACTAGCAAAACACAGGGGGAAAAGTATCTGCATTAAGTATTTTAAAAACCAGATAATTTAAATCCTTTTATTCGGAACCATGCCCATAGGAGCCTTGAAAGAAGTTAACAGCTTGGAATAGATGTAGATGGCAATTCTCCTACAGGATGGAAAAATCCCACACTCATTAGACAACGTCACTTGTTCATCTATATATTCCTGTTTCAGCTAATGATGGCTGTGTTACTTTTACCTTATGACTCATTTTCAGATGCTCTGGTTTGTCAGCCATAATTTCAGTCACTGTGTCAGAACATAGCTCCCCGGGAGCCATTCTGTACTGTCAGCATGAGAAAGCCCACCACTGGAGATCTGCATGCACTCAGCAGCTGGTCACTTTCAGACCCTGAAAAGCATCTATCTTTTAAGCCTGAGTTGTCTAAAAGTTCCCCACCCATCCACCCACAGCACCATCTGTATCTAAATATCAAGAAGAAAGCAAAGAAATTTTACTCTTTAATTGCTAGATTTAAGCCTAAGGATGGAGGAAGGCTGGAGAGCTTTTCCAAGCTACTCCTCTCTCACAACACAGAGATAAAAGAATAGATCTCCTCAGGGCACATTTCAAACATGTGATGCAAAAAGTTTAGTGTATGCCTGAAGCTTGAGCTAGAAGAGCAGAAACAGAATATGCCATTCTATCCAGCAAAGTCCCACTTAACAGGCCTAAATAGACATGTCCTGGCAACTTAAAGAACAGTGGCTATATCAGACGTGAAAACTGTAGTCTCTGCCTAAAGGATCCTGGTTTCAGCTGGAATATGGTTGATTTTCTTTTCTCTAGCTACACTGGTTTGTATTTAGGGTGAGAATAACACTGATAGCACACTGATGGTTTAGTTGTTGCTGAGCAGTGCTTACCCTAAATGAAGGACCTGCAGTTTCCCATGCTCTGCCAGGAAGCAGGTGCACAAGATGCTGGGCGGGACCATGGCCAGGACACCTGACACTAGCTGGCCAAAGCAGTATCTCCTACCACAGGATATCATGCTGAGTACTTAAACTGGGAGGAGCTGGCTGGAAGCCACCAATCACTGCTCAGGCATGGGCTGGACTTTGCTGAGCTGGTGGTGAGCAAAGGCATTCCGCATCACTCATTTCTCTTGCATTTTATCCCTCTCCCCTTTTTATTACAATTGTAATTGTTGGTTCCATTACTATTATTTTTTATTTTACTTTATTTCAATTCTTAAAGTACTTATCTCAGCCCATGGGTTTTATCTTTTTTTTTTCCAAATCCCCTCCCTATGTATCTATGGCAGAGGGGATGTAGGAGGGACAGAGTGTGAGTGCTCAGCTGTGTGATATTTAGTTCCCAGGTGGGGTTAAATAACACTAATTAGAAGGACTCATTTACATCTGGACAGCATCAGTGATGCAATGCTAAATGAAAAATAGCAATAACCATCACCTGCACATGTGTAATTTTTTTCACAATCTTCACAGACTTGCGACCATACCTCTACACTCCCCGTCCTCACGCAAACATGTTACCATTTTTGTACAGACACAACAGGAACAGCCAAACTACCCAAATTCCAGATCCGGAGGCTCCAAGCTCCTGGCCACAGAACATATTGCCCCCACCTACTTCCAGTGACTGGAAGATGCTGTTACCACTAGAAAAATGACTCATTTTTAAAAGTAAACTTAAAGAAACAAGACGTAAGGTAAAAGCACTGCCTTAGAATATCCACTCCTTTTACAAAATAATTATCTCCACATATACAAAAGTCAATTATCATTCCGTATCTTTGTCTGCTGAAGTCAATGCAAGCTACAGACAGCAGTGACCAAGGCTCCAGAATGAAAAGAAAAACCAACTCTCAAAAATGCCCACAACAGAGTATTTCTGCCATTCCTATGAGAAAATCAGAATCTTCTGCAAGTAAGTCCAATTACATCATTTAACAAATACATTTCATCCAAATTCTAGCTTTCTCACCAGTCCAGCCAGTATAGGCAGAGCAGTCATGTGGATCTGCTGTCTTCAGCCCTTCCTCCATTTGTTGCAGAAGGTCCTTGATTTTTGTCTGGATCCGTTTTGAGAACCGAGCATTGACCTAAAAACAGGAGACAGGGAATGAGGCAAAAAAGAAATTAATTAAGGAATGCAAAGCACCTACTCCACTTTCTTGTTTAAGAAGAAAACCAAACCAAACCAAAACAAATAGAACTAAAAATAACTAGGAAATAAATAACATACACAGCAATCAGCACCATTAAGGTGGTTCATCTTAAGTGTGTCTCACATAAATGCATTCTGACTACATTTTAGGGTAAGGTACAAGTATCTACATTAGACAAAAATTACCTGTGCATCCTTTAAAGTCACACAAAAAGCAGCTATGGACATTGTGACAGTATGTAATTCTAATCAGGGTCCTGGTACCAAGACCATGTTATGGGCAAACAGCGCAAGACCTTTGTTATAGGTGCTTGCTCTCATCACAAGGTCCCTGCACACCCTTTGTAGCACTAGAGAGCAGGAAATAGCCCAAGGAAAAGAAATGTTCATACTCAAGACAATCAAGCCAAAGAAGATGAGCAGGAGCAGCTCAGCATCTTCAGCTCAGGCACAAAGACAAAGAAACAAGTCTTTGATTTTACACACTGCTTGCTTTTACTTTTCACCAAAAAAGTTTCTATAGATTAAATGCATGAAATATAACTGCGGATACTTTAAACCTCCCAGCACTTCTCTCTCATTATGCACACTTTTAGGGAAGATATGTTACTGATTATTCCTCAAAGCCTATGGAACAGGGAAATTAGCACAGGAGTAAGGTAAGCTCTTGCTTGACTATAGCACATGCCAGAAGTGCAGGGTTTAAATAAATTACAGGTCCTGGATGCCACCATGCAACGGATTACTCAAGACGTACCTCACCTCATACTTATGTTCAGAGTGGAACTTCAAATAAATATCAATGATTTTAAACATCCACCCAATAGATTCAGAAGTCAGAAAGATTGTAAAAATTACACAAGGCTTCTGACACACCAGAAATCTCCAGGGTCAATAATTCAAGTCCATTTAAGGATAAGCATGGTAGGACAGGAAGGGAGAAGGCAATTGTGCCATTATATCTCACACTGAACACATATCATTCTAGAGACACCTTAACTTCCTCCACTATCTCTAGAAATAGCAGCCAAACACAGCAGGCATCTGAAGCCTGTTGCTCTTCAGCCCTAATATGGTGTTGAGCACCCTTAGGTGTCGGGGAACTGTACTATGCATCCACATCACCACCACCCCAACACCCTTCCTTTTTAAACTAGTTCAGTGAGGTCTCAACACACAGAGGAAAACCTTCTCCAAGGGCAGGGCTTCTCTCCTTCAACAGACAGTTATGCCAATGCTAAGGCATATGGTGAAACAGCATGAGGATATTCACATGGATGCACCCAGGCACACAGCTCAGCTTATCTGACAAGAGTGAACAATGGCTTCAGACTCCCCATTTATTTACCCACTGCACATCACAAGCATACTGGTTATCTTTTTGTTCTGACAATACACCTGCTGTTACCAAGTCAGAATATTTTATATCAAACACCAGGTTAAATTACTTAGATTAGTAGGAGGGGAATACTAGGACATCAGGATGCCTGGATTCTGCATTGAAAGCTCAGTCCCATACAAATAATTTAGTTCAGGCTGGTAATACCTCTCTCTAAAATTTGAATTGCAACTTACTTGTCTTGGTTCAGTGCTTGTAAAGCACATATTAAAGGATATTTTTTATTAATACTGTTATAATTATCTGTAAGCCCGAACAAAACTATTCCCAAGCTTATGTCAGTGTGAATAGGTTACAAGTGGCAACGAAGTTTTCCCCAGCAATCTACTCTACCATTGCCTCTCTTTTTTCCTAGTTGCTTTGAAGCTTTCACAACTGAGCACTGTCACTGGTCATTTATAAGATTCCCTTATAAGGCTGTAACAGATGCTTACATGCACTAAAATAAATTACATGAAGAAATGAATGTTGAAAGGTGGCTTTAGAAGATTCAAAAATTTCCTTCAAGGAATCTTAGGGCAGCATTACAACTGAGCATAACATGCACACTTGTGTGGAGCACAGACTGATTTTCTTCAGAAGCACATTCATCTCACAAGGATGTTTCCAGTTGGCATTCAGCCTTTTCTGCAGGTGACTTGTTATTCCTGTAGGGACAAACAAAAAGCAGGAAGCCTGATCTCTGATATCCAGTGGCACATTTGCTTCTGGTTCACAACAGACTGGGTAATAGCAGGAGCTGAGGAGTATCTTTAATTAGAAAAGGCTCTTTCCAGGAAGTCAACTGCTGCATTACTCCTCTGCTGCTGCAGAAAGAGGAACCACTATCATCCCAAACACTGCTCAAGTTTTATACTGTCAGAACACTGAAAAAAAGAGAGCTCCTTTCTCACTATACCAAATAGTCTAGAGCCATATTGGTTATGGTAACTAAAAAGGCTCATTATTAGCACAAAAGTAATGCAGAAACCACAGAAAATGTTGGTTTGGAAATTAATAGCTTTGTTATTTATTTGAACCATATCACTTTTTCCATTGCAGTGTGTCCTGATTTGGAGGACAGGCATCTGCTAAGAAAGGCAGGAGCCTCTCTTTGAAATGGACACAGTGAGACAGCAAGCACAGCTACATACCAATACAAAGTCTTCCAAAGCCAACAAAAATATAAAGAATATAAGTACTTATGTAACATCACTCACTTCTGGCACTGATCACAAGAAGTCTAAATTATGCTGTCCTTGTTAGCAGTACATGTTTCCATACATCTGCTTTCTTTCATTTGTAGGGTTTCTAAAGAGAATTTAACTCATGTTCTGTAGATTCAGCACATTAGAACTACACATCTACACTAGAACACAGTGCTAATAACACCAAGGTCATGGGTTTGATCCCCATATGGGCCATTCCCTTAAGTCGAACTCAATGGTTGTTATAGGTCCATTCCAATACAGAATTCTGTGATTCTGTTATTATAAAAAATACATCATAGTGCAAATAAAAATCTCCTAAAACCCCCAGATATTTCACTTGCAGTCAACATTACAATACCAATTCTTACTGACCATTGCAGCCATATCCAGCTTTACAGCCAAGGCATTAAAACAAACCAGAACCAAGAGCAGATGAGGCAATAAGCAGCTGCTATGTATGTATTGTATATCATGATTTCTGGTAGGTAAGAGAAGTTAAATTTTAAGTCTTGCATGTGCATTTGGACCAAATATCACAGTGCTGATGTAAGTGTGACAATATGACCCTGAGGCCTTATGGCATTCCATTTGTCATTAAAAGCAGCACTCTGGTTTGATAGACATGGGATGAGTAATCACATTTGCATTTGTCAAAGACATTTTACATATCGTTGTTCAAAAACACCTCCTGGCATTTACTTGCTCATGACATCTGTGCTAAGAACTTGTGCAGAGTCACAGCAGGGCAATGGAGACCTGAGCTCACAGCTTCCTCACAAGCTGCCTATGTACCAATCTTTCTTGCCACCACCACCTCCCAAAAAAACCATCTTGCTCTTAACCCTATTTTAATTCATCAGGTTTTGGGGGACTGATGCTATGTACAAAACCAGACTGCAGAAGTAAATAACTGACTCTGCAGAAGTAGGAAGAAGATGACCTTACACACACTGCTATCCACCAAACAAGCAAAATACACTTGTATTTCACTTCACTTTGCTGGTGGTGATGTGTAGAACAGGACACATAATGCAGCGCTGTGTTGTTTTACACCCAAAGTGCATTTCAAAAAGAAGAAAATACAGCTTAAGTTGCTACTGCAGCAAGAACTCATTCACAAACCAAACTTGCATAGCAGATAACAGAAAATACATGACAGACAATGGTGAGGAAGATTGTAGTAGTGTAAAACTCACAATTCTGCTGAAATGAGGAATTCTGGCTGTACTGAAGTAATTGGGAACTGACTGTAAGGGAGCCAGGTTTCACACCCATGCATTGGAGCATGGGTCTATTGAAGCAGGATGAGCTCTCATGCTTATTTCCACAAGTTTCTGCAAAAGCAGAACAGAAAGGATGGCAGTAGGATCCCATATGGAGAATCCTTGCAGAATGCAAGGAGGTGACCAGCCTTTTTGTACAAAAGAACAAGTTCTACTTTATTTTTACCTTCCAGATACTGTCAAAGCTCATTATCCAGTCCCTGAAACACTCTCGGATACTTCTCAGACAGGTCCTCCAGAAAAAAATGCCAGTTCTCAAAAACCACTTAATAAATGCTTAATAAATGCTTTGAAACATTGCTATCTGTAGAACACATTGCACTGTTTTCCAGTGATCTGTCACTTAGTGCCATATATGTGATAATGGGGAAAAAAAGTAAAAGTGGAGAGGAGGAAGAGATAGAGAAATCAACAGCTGTAGGCAAATTTCTACACTGCTACAAACATAGTCATCACTCTGTTTTAGAGGATATAAGGGTGTGAAAACCATCATTAAAAGGGCAAACACTAAAGTTATTGAAAGAACTACTAAAAGCTTAAGAAACTACTTAAGAAATAAGACTATGACTCTACGCATTTGTGTCTGAAAGTACTTATATGTCTCATTGGTTATAAAACAGCAAAAACCCAAAACTTAAAGATCTAGATCAGTACAAGGAATCATCAAAAACCTCCAGATTATTGGTAACAAGAATAAATATGATTAACAGATAACCCACATTTTGGGAAGTGGAGACTGATAAAGCAAAAGAGCAATACTGAAAATCACTGGTCCTCCAGGTAGCCCAACACCAGCATGCTACTTCTTGAAAGCTGAGAAAATGAAGGTCTGTTCTATGATTTAAAGTCACTCACTACACAGAAGTCTCTGGCCCAGCTGTGTCATTTTTAGGGGGTCTTCAAGTTGCAAAAAAGCTGAAACCTTTGCCAATTCTGTCTAAATAACTCAATGCACAGAGAGCAGATATATTGCCCATATTGAGCTTGACAGCAGATCAGCGCAGTTAGATCCAAATAAAATTTATTTTCACCAGGAAGCAAGTACATGTTATTGCACTCGCCCACACAACTATCTGGAGTAACAACTCATTAACATGCAGGTCTGCAAGATAAAACTAGAACCTGATGAAGAATGGATGAATGTGAGACAACTTAATCAGAACTTGGGGGTTTGATTTTACAAAGTATTTTCATTCAGAACTGGTTGACTAAAACCAAACAGGCTTAATTCTGCGGTCACCTCCTGAATAGCAGGAGAGCATTTCACTACAAAAGCATCAGTAAAGCCCTAAGAGATGTTCAGTGCTGATCTGTGCAGTAAGGAAGAAGCAGCAGTTCTTCCTTTCAGGCTGTATACAACTGTCAGGAGTTAGTGAGGGACAACCAAGTATGACAAACTGATTTTCAGGCTCAGTTTTCACCAATACTCTCAAAAGACAAAATTTTCCCTCTAAAGAATAACAGAATTTGTTTCAGATGCCCCTATAAAAATAGCATATGACTGAGCTGGGGATCCAGGAGCAGTCAAAAAGTAGCAAGCTCAAGAAATGCAGCTAACCTCATCCCACTTCTCTGAAAAAAAGTGGGAAGAAATATTTACTGGCTTTGGAGGTTGAATTTTGCCTCCAGTGCAATACGTTGTATAATTCCCACTGGTAAAAGTTGTTGCTGAGTCTGTCCCAGAACACAGAGAACATGCTGCCCCCAGTGAGACAGCTAAAGTGCCCAGTGAGACAACCTCATAAATGCTGAAAAACAAAACAAAAATCAAAAAACAAAACAAAAAACAAACAAAAAAACCAAAACTAAACAAAAAGAAAGAAAAAAAACCCAACAAAAAACCCACACAGAACCTCAAAATAACAAGGGAGCAGACAAATGAGGCTATGACAAAACAAACAATAAATCTAAGTAGGTATTCTATATCACTATTAATTTGTATTTGCCAATGAGCATCATTATCTTTGAAACAGGTTCCCTGTAAGGAGTCCCCTGCAAAGCCTAATAAGGCATTGTATACACTTCTCAGAACATACCATGTTTTTCTAATAGTCTTAGAACACCATGGTATGTCAGGAAAAACTTATAAAGAAAGAATTTGCCTAAAAAAACAAAAAGTTTGGTGATCCACCCATGTAGTTTGAATCTACTTTTGCTTTGTGATTCCACAACAAATTCAGACAATCTTAAAGTGAGAGCTGGGATTGCATTAATTTCTTGATGACGAGGATGCTTTTTTTTTTTTGCACAATCACAAAATCCACATCATTGTCCAGGTTTTCACCTTCCCTGGCTGAGCAGGTAGTATCAGGCCTTTTTTTCCCACATTACTGGCCTGTAGTCAGAGTGAAGGAGAATCCCAAATCACACCTGACTATACTATAAATGTAGCCACAGGGTTGTGGTGGCTCTGAGGACAGTGGGCAATAAAGAGGTCCTTGAACAAGCTTTCACCACTCCTCAGCAGCAAGCTCTGCTCACCCTTTTCCTTCCCAGTAAATCCTTTAGAGCTTTGTAACTCTCTACCACACTAGGGAACTAAGAACTAGGGAGTATTCTTTGTTATGAGTCTCTTCATTTCGCTGCCTCCCCTGACCATCTACATTTCCATTTTGAAAATTTTCAGACTGATCACTTTAAGATAAAATCTACAAGCACCTTTTTAGGCTAAAGTATCTCTATGCAGGCCATATGAAAAGGAAAAAGTCTACAGGATATATATTTAATTGAAAGACTCATCACTTATTAAACAAAGGTGTACATTTAAAATTATATTTCTTATTAATCTAGAATTAATGCTGTCTGATGAATTATTACCTTGGCTTTCTCAGACAAGTTACAAAAGCAATTTAAGTTCATGATACTTTAATGGTGAAGAAACCTAGTTATGAAAACAGTGAATTTCAACTATGTGAGCAGAGCCCACACAGCTGCAGTGTTTACTCTATTTATAAGAAAGCAAATAAGCAACCTCAAATTCTGCTTCATCTACTCCCATACCTTCAAGATTTCTGAACAATGTTTTACCCACACACACTTCTATATGCAGAACTTTGTCCCAATTGTCTCACATTTCAGACAATGCCTTGAAAAGCTTCTTGTCCTTTCATCAACCAGGTAAATTTTAGATGGCAATCACGACAAAGAAATCCAACGGATTAATAATGCATTGCCTTCCATGACAACTGCAGAGCCCCGCACACCTCAGGCTGTCATTATGTGAGTCACTCAGCAGCAGATGGGAAGAAGGAATTATGCAGTGCACTGAGGCCTTCTGAAAGATGCTCTCATTTTTAGGAAACCTATATGCTTGTGTACAGAAGTTTAAGGAACAGACTTCCTACCCTGTGTGAAGTCATTCTGTCTTCACTGGGGCTTTACACAAGCAAAGCTATTTCTCTGATGGAATGGGAGCTATTAAATGCAAAAATGAAACACTAAAACAAACTGAAAATCACAAACAACAACAAAAGCACACCTGAAGTACCTATCATGAAATCTCATAAAACGATAGTACTGAGTGACAGCATGCAAATACTTAAAAAAATATAAATACACATGAATATACTCACAGCTATATTCTAGCTCAGAAACACATGACTCCTGAGATTTGACAGATGCAAAAGCCAAAGAAAATGTACACTTGCTTCTGCCTTCTCCTATGAAATGCACAGAATTGCTGTTGTTACACGGTTTTAAGGCAGAAGATTTTTTTTCCAAGAGATGATTCATCTTCCTCAACAAAGCTCAGACACCACCTTTTACCAAATACACAACTACTCAGGTGCTCTAACATATTTTCTGAACACGCCAGCACAAATAGCTGCTGACTGCCACTCCATAACAAGATATGTCATCCACCACTGACGCTGGGAAAAAACAATTGCACCCACTGTAAAACACCATTCTCATGCATAGGAGTGCATAACAAGCATTCCTATGCATGAACACAGGGCTAGAAATTCTTAACTAACTCATTTCAGCTCTGCCACAGAACAATGTCTCTGAATTTAATTCATTCAAGAATCAAATCCAAAGTAAATTAGAATTGAACTAATTTGCAACAGAGCTAATATAGTCTAAAATGTAATTTTTAAGGATGTTCATCTTATTTTGATATCTCACCATTCTTCTGGCTATCTCAGTTGAGAAAACTTTAGCCCATCTAAATCAGCAGTAAATGAAGAAGTATTTTCTCTTTTAAAAAATGGACATGAAGTGTGGGATTTAAAGCAGGTACGCAAGAAAGATGACTGGTCTGCAGAGGATTTGGTATGTTTTTTACCAATTTAACAACAATATATAGCTATAGCAGTTCTGCCATCTCCTCCCTGCCCTTATACTTGAACTCATCATACTTGGATGATTTTTACAGACTAAGCCACATACAGAAGAACAAAGAAATAACCATTCTCTTGCACAGGAACAATCAAAAAATAGTTTTACCAACACTCAGCATTCTACCAGGGAGTTGTGTGCAAAACAAAGCAGACTTCACTTTTGAACCCACTCTTGCTTTTTAAACCTTCTCTAATGCTCTGCTTTAGACAGCTGCAATTAACTGCAGCACTTAAGACACTGAAGCCCTAAAGTATTCTCTTTTCTGCACCCTGCTTAGCCACGTACAACTTCATAAACCTCAGAGATAAACAACTTAGTGAAACATTTCATTGCCTTGGATTGATAGAGTGAGCTGATGGTGTCCTGCTGGTGAAGCTCAAAAGGCAAGGAAAACACCTTTCAGCTGATTAAGTCAAAAGGATATGTTTATTTCAGTGCTGGGCAAACACGCGGTATCTCTTCCACAGGCGTGCATGCCCTTGGCAATTTTTGGTCCTTCATTTATTTACAATAATCATGCATATTCAATAATGCCTATACATATTCAATATCTGTCAACATCCTTTCCCTGCTTAGTACTAAAATCAGCTGCATACTTATTGCAGCTGCGTAGTATCCCCTTGGTTTTGGGTTGGTGGTCTTTTATTTGGTTCAGGGGGTTGCATGGGATGATATAAGAATCGTCTTCCTCGCTCTGAACTCCTTACCCTTGTCCCGTTACCATGACTACCTAATCCTTTAATTCCTTCATATTGCCTTCGATGTCAATCTTTATGATTGATGGGTTCTTTTTTAATGTATATATATCAGTTCTATCTAGATGGTTTCCATATGTATATTTTGCTGACTCTGCATATTATATGACCGGACTTCGCTATCTAGATGGTTTCCACATGTATATATTTTGCTGGCTCTGCATATTATATAGCCAGATTTTATCAACTTCTACTCCCCTGCTAGGATATATATGTTTCAGGGTCACATTCCTAACCTCTATCTTATAAGCTTCTCAAAACTATACTAGAATAGTGCGAGTACTATGGCTCACTAGTACTTAAAATGGTCAGAGAAAATTCCTTCCTGCTGTTGGGCATCACCATCCTTGTCTCATTCTATCAGTAAGTCAAGGTAATTCCATATTGCCACAAGCAGAAAAACACAGAGCTGATAACAACAGCTTTCCTTTATTCATCCCAGCACACAATCAAGAGAGTTAGGAAGCTAACTTCCACCCTCAATGCATTCGTGCTTGTAGCAGTATCACCACGCAGTGTTTTCCATATAAAAGATGACAATGCTACACAGTATTGAAGGATGAAGTCGCAAAGGAGCTAAATGACAGAACGTCCATAGCCTGCATTCCTTCTGCAGCTTAATCCAACTTGCATGGTAACAGGCCAGGCCAGAGCAGCTTCTCTGCTTAAAACCTAAGACACTCACATATATATATATGTGAACAGCAGCACGTGGCATCAAGGAGATAAGCAGAGCAGGAAGACTACAAATCCTGTGTGGCCAGTCCTACCAGGCAGACCTTCTGTGGGAATGAACCGACTTTCAGATGTCTATCATGGTGCACCTAAACCTATAAATGTGGGTATGTCAGTAAATAAACACGTGAAAGCAGTCTCTCTTCACCTAATGACTGAGTGTTGCTGTTAACCTGAGAACAAACTGTCCTTTTCTAGATGACCTATCTTTTCCGATCCCTTATGCATTTTCTCCGGTGAAACTCGAGCAACTTCTGCTGACTTCTTCTGAGACACAGAACCACCGTAGTAAGAGCAACTATAGCTGTTCTGCTATACAGCGTTTTATTACCTCCTTCTGCGGCACAGGGTTCACTCCCGTACCGGAGTAAAACAAACAGCCTGAATTAAGAGCCGCTGCTGCTGACTCCGAGCCGTGCGGCCGGGCTGAGCTCCCGCTGCTTCCCTCAGTTCACCCCGCCGCTCCCTCCCCTCGGGCACCCCCGAGGCCGCGGCGGCCGCCCCGAGCTCGGCCGGCGCGCAGGCCGCGGGCAGCCCCACCGCCCCCGCGCCCCGCCAGAGCCGCCCCGGGGCGGAACCCACGGCCACTCGCGCCCCGGGGCCGCCGCTGCCGCCGGGAGCGAGAGACCCGCGGGTGAGGCCGGGCCCGGCGGTCCGGGACACGGCCCCCGCCCGCCGCCTGGGACTCACCTTCCCATCGGCGCCGAAGGGGAGGGACTCCTCCTCCGCCGGAGGGTGCAGCGCCCTGTCCCGGTGGGTCTCCGCCGCGCTGGGGGCTGCCACGGCTCCCTGGGGCTGGTAGTCGGGGTAGGGGTTGGCGAAAGCCCGCTCCTCCATCTCCGCTTCACCGCCCAGCTGCAGCTTCAGCCTCTTGGACATGCTCTCTCCCATCTCAGCCGGCCCCCGGCCCGCCTCCCCGCACGGCGAGCCGGCGGGGACACACTCCGCCCTGCAGAGCGACGGCTTTGCAGCAACGCGAGCGCCGCGGCCGCCCCCGGCAATACAGCCGCCCCCAGCTGCAGCAGCCGCCCCGTGGGCGCTGGGGCTGGATCAGGAGGGCGGCTGCGGTGACAGTGCCCGCGGGCCCATCGGGGCCGCCCCAGGGCAGAGGCGCCGCCGCCCCGGCCCCGAGCCACCGAAGCCCAACTTTGGAAGGCGAAAGGGAAAGCTGCGACGCCGCGGCTCTGCTCGGCGTCCCTCTCAGCCGGGGCGGGGGAGCGGCGAGCGCGGCGGCATCACAGCCTGTACAGGGGCAGAGCGCGGCCGGGGCCACGGCCGGGCAGCCCCGCGGCAAGAGGCAGCCCGCCCGCCGGCGCAGGCTGGGTGGCACCGCTGCAAAGCTCGTTCCAGCGCCTCCTCATCCTCCCCCGCCGGCGCGTCAGTGCCTCGGGCTGCTGCTGCCGCCGGCCGCACGCCGGGCGGCGGAGCGGGGCTGCCGCCGGCTCCTTCCGCCCGTCCCCCCGCGGCGGGGGCGAGCCGCCGCCCGGCGCATCTCAGAGGAGCGGCAGCAGCAGCAGGAGGGGCACGGACAGCCCCAGGAGCAGGCAGTACGCCACCAGCTCCTTCGGCCGGCTCATCCGCAGCCGCCACCGGGCCGCGCTCATCCGCTGGCAGCCCCCGCACGCAGCCCCGGCCAGCGGGAGGGACGCAGCCCTCGGCTACCGCCCGGCGGGGACGACGCAGCTGGCGGCGACCGCCCCTCAGCCAGCGAGGGGAGGCAGCTCCCCGGGGAGAAGGGGGGTGGTCTCCTTTCCTCGGCCCGCCCCCAGGCTGTAATGCTGGCTTGGCTGCGCTCACCGTTCTGCTGGCGGGGAGCTTGTTCCAACAAGCCAAAGCATACCAGAAAAACACCCTCAAGCCCCCGTAAAATACATCAGAAAACGTCACAGCCCTGGAGGGGGCTGGCGGCGGTCGGGAAGGGCCTCAGCGGTCGGCGGTGTCGGCTGGACGGGAAGGGGGGATCGCATCCCACCTGGGGAGGAGCAGCGTCTGTATCCCGTGTGGATTGCGCGTTTATGTCTCAGATCTAGTCTGGGGGGGGGACTGAATGCCAGGACACTGTCATCATAAATTTAGCTCGTGTCTTATAACACCTCCACTTTAAGCTAGGAGAAAAGCTCCAGATGAGAGGGCACTGTACAATCATCGAGGATAAATCTTTTCACAAATAGAAAATATTTCTATAGAAAATATTTCTATTCTGTAGCCTTCAGGAATTGATACTGCGTACTGAAACATCGTTGTGTAGGGCAAGCTGGCAGAAAGCCTCCAATCCGGCCAAACACTGCACACAGTATTGTGAAAAATACAGGCACAGGAGACCTCATTATCCCATGAAATATTTACTCTCAACTATGCCAATCCTTTTTGCCAGTACTTGTAAGTCAGATGGACCATAAAGCATTAATCCAATAACTGGGCACTGTGCAGGCTTATTGATCTTTAGTTTTATGCATTGGGTAATTTTATTGCTATCAACATACATATTCATATGATAAAATATAGGTGACATCTGTCCTGACACTGGCTTCAGTTTACAGTTGTGTGTAGCAATATACATGTGAATAAATGGGACATGTCTGTCACCTTGCCACAGGGTATGAATTTGAATTAATACTTTCTTCATTTTATTTATTTTTATAAATTGAGCTGATGACAAAGCAGAAATTCCAAACAACCTGTCTGACAAGAAGAACCTTGTATTTATTCTGGAAGTGAATATAACCAGTCACTTTAAATTTAGAGTAATCTATAAAATATCCTTTTCTGTGATAATTAAAAAATTGCTTTATGCATCATGATTTCTTTAATGGGTAAGTCTTTTGTGCTGTATTGCAATGCCTGGAAAGTTTAATGCAGAACCTTTTAAAACATCTCTTGTCTCTCAGTAAATATTTCAAATAACATGTTTTTATCTGGAATGATGTCCTACCTTTAGTGGAGACTGCCTGCATCAGCACGAGTAACTGCATTCCCATAATGAAGATCAGAGTTAAGCATTTAATATGAGTGTGCATGGTTTCTGTTTTCTTACAGCTTCTACTCTTCTTGAATCAAAATTATGGAAATATAAAAGCAGGATCATACCAAGTGATACCTGCTCAAGGACTACATATAAGGAGAGAAGGTGCTCCCTGGCACCTTGCAAGAGCAGGTTCTTCCCTTCTTCTGGAGCTGTGGGTTTGTAGGTTGCTGGATTGGCATCTCTTCCCTTTTTCATCATTGCACTGTTTGATTATCTGCACGTGTTGTGTTTAACACCCTGATTACTGGAGCACTTCTTTCATGTTCACTTCTTTCATGGGAACTGTTCTTCCCATTTGTTGCAACGTGGTATGTTTCACTTCAAGCATACAAGGCCTTCTTTTGTTCTTAGCAGGTGGGATAGAATTCAAAAGACTTTCAGGCTTCTTTTCAGGGAGTGTTTTTTCCTTTTGCTCTTTTACCCTTGATGCCTGCAGAGCTCCCAGAACCCAAATGGAAATCATGAATGAAGGAGGAGGAAAATAGTTGGGCACAGTGAGGTGTCAACCTGTAACATAAGTTTCAAGCAATAATAAATTCTCATCTCTCATCTCCAGTACTGTGAAGTAGGAGGGTTTGCCTACTGAAATAATGATTTAATTTGTGCTTTCATCCAGAAAATGTCTAAATGCTACTGAAAGCACTGAACCCTCACCCTTACTTCACCAGTCCAGCTAAGCACTCCTGTAACACTTTCTGCAGCATTGGCAAATTGCAGCCCTGCAGCAAGCTGATCTAGCTGAAAGCTGTCATTTTCCTTTCTGTGATGTATGTAAAATCCAAGTAATGTCTAAACAAAGCCTGATTCTTACTTAGAGATCAGTTTCTTCACGTAAATCAGGAAAGCTTTTGCTTATCAATCAATGGCCTATTCATTCTTTACACAAGCAGAAATCATAAACTCTTCTCTTATGGCCTTTCCTTCTCTCCAATCCTCTTCATATCTCTCAGCATCTGATACTCTGCTCACAACAAGACTAGTGCCAATTTTTTTGGAGTAAAATAAAATATCTGTTACATTTTTGGTCAAATCTAAACAATCGCGATCCATTCTTAAACCATTAATGATGCCGTGCTTTTCTAGGCATTTTGCTTGATTCCCAGCATGTATTGTAAGTTAACCTAACTAACAAGGTGGGGAAGAGCATCAGCCCTCTGAGCACACAGCTGCTCTTCCCACTACATTCCGTGGGAGCTACACCATGATGCAATGTTGTGTGACTTGTGGAATGAGTGTGAGCAACCATCAGGAATCTCCATAGCTCTAGCTGTGACATGTTCAATGGTTCTTTCAGCATCTGTTATCATTCTTATTACAGTATAATGGTGCTCATTTGTTGTTGTGCACAACGGCTCCATCTATGTGCAAGCAACAGCCCCATCCATGCTTTGCTCCATGGAGACGGGGTAATGAGTATATGAATTCAGCACCCATGCTAAAGTGCTTTTTAAATTCTGGGAAACCATTGTAGCAGCTGGCATTACACTCATTTAATTTCTGATTTTAGAGATCCAGCCAAAATTACCTGAGAGAAGCAAGAGCTTCAGGAATGGACCCTGCTAATGTGATACATAATGGAGAAAAAAGCTGTGCACTGCTTTATTTAGTGTGGAAAAACAAGATATGGCAATTTCTCAGCTAGTGTCAAGTAGGACAGCAGATCAGTGGAGATGGGGTAGTTTATACCCATCATAAATCAGCACTGCAAATCAGCGGTCATACTTTTATTGAACATAAATATAGTCTTTCATACTCTCATACCAAGCTTTTACTTTTTCTCTCATCATCAGTTCACTGGCTGCACTCTGTCTATGGTGTATCCTTTGTGCTCTGCAGAAAACCTTTTACTCCTTGATCACAACCATAGGCCTATAGTAGCCTATAAGAATGGGCTTTCTTATTCCCTCTTCCCCTCTCTTTATCTGCACTTCCTAGTTTCTTTTTTACCTCCACCATTGTATAAGACTATATTCCGCTACTAAATTATTTAAAGCTCTTTAGGTCTAATAAGCTATGGTGGGGGTTGCTGCTTGTAATAAACATGACATTATTAAATAAAATCTTCAGGATCAGGTTTTGCATTTTAATTGCAAAGGACTTGCAGGTTTTGGACCAAGTTCAGTCCTGTGTTCAGTAATGCAACATAAGAGGTAACAAGTCTGTGTGAGATGTTATTATCATATTGTTATGAGGAGCAACACATTTCTCTGGCTGCTATAAATAACTGATCTCTATTATTGTATCACTTTGCTATTTAATATCTCAGAGATTCCTGTGAATCTAAGAAGACGCTTTGCTATTCAACCACAAAATAAATTTTTCTCTTATATAGTTGTCTTCTTATTTTCTGTTCTTGTCTTTCATTTTGTAGCAGAAAAACCTGTTATGAAGTCTGCTGCACTTCTGTTCTGATGGCTGCCTGCTAATAAATGATAAGCCTGAACAGCAGTTCTTGCACTTCAGCTTGTTTTTAAAGAAAAGACTTAGTTATAATCAAAAGTTTATGTTTCTTATCCCCTTATTGCCAGTGGCTTTTGATTTGCACAACCTGAGCAACATAAAAAATGCTGAAATCGTGCAAAGATGCCTGTTCTTAGAAGTCCTTACCATCTATGATGAAAATGGAGACAGTTTGCTGCTATTCAAATGTACCCTTTATAATAATTTGCCTAATGTTCAATTCTAAAAGGAGTTATGTCTAACCCTGACAAGGTTTGTAAGTCTGGGAAAAGTTCAGTTAGTAGAAAACAAATGTAATCCTCCTGAAGCATGAGAAACAGAGGTGAAAGATCGGTACTGTTAGAATAGCTGAGGCTGGCCAGTATCAATAAAACAGAGCAACAAAACAAGTGTTGGACAAGAGGATTTCTTTTGCCTAAGGAAGCTGTTGCAAGCTGGACACCTTATTTCTTCTGATATTCTTTGAATGATTCAATGTCAGGGACTTAAAAAGCAGCCCTAGTTACTACTTTGAAGTTCGGATAGGTGAAAGACTCAGGCCTAGGATTCGCCAGAAATTGTGGGCCTGTTGTTGTGGTGCATTGAGTGGTCTCAGTCCTGTTTCTTCAGGTTTTGTTTATGGAGGCTTGTGATCTTCAGAGTGTACTCACAAGTCCATAGGTTTGGGTTCCATCTTCAGTGGCTTTTGCTGAATCAGGACCAAGTGGGGAACAAGCACCTTCAGACAAAGTAGCTTTACAATTTTTGCAGGCTAAGAGCAAACTACAACAGTATGGGAAGGGAGAAAAAGAAAAACAACAGGAAACAAGGGAATGAAAGAAAAACTAGACAAAAAGCCATCAAGGAGTGTACTTCTCCTTCCTGTATAGAAAGATCTCACTGACATTAAATGGGGCTCATAGCTTTCCTCTTCCCTGACACTGAAAGCGCAAATACAGAGAATAGTGCTCAAGATAGTGCAACCTTGATAATGACAGTAGTGAAATGGCAAGAGAGTCTCTAACACAGGATGTACCATCCACTGCCTGTCACTGTGGGTAGTCACCAGCCTTCAGAATCAGCAATAGCACCAAGCTAGAGAACAAACAAATTTCTCACCCATCTTTCAGCTGCAAGACGTCGGATCTGTTCCTTGACGTGTTTGCTTGGACAGGTTTTAAAAACACCACCAAGAAGGGTTTCCTCCAGAGGCAGCCATCTCTGCTATTGTTCCCTTGATCAAATTATTTCCTGTGCCAAACTTGAAAGTCCTCTGCTGCAATTTCAGACCATGTAGAAGAGTTTACACTGTTATTCATGCCTCGGTTGCCTTGCTAAGGAATCAAAAGTAGCGCAGGTGCAGCTACCCTTAGCACAGTGTTGGTGTGTGGATCATGGTGCAAGGTGTGTGAAATGGGCTCCATGTCTGAACAACAATCTTCTCTTTCCCCCTGCTTCCTGCCCCCCCTCCCCCTTTTGTATTTTAATTATTCAGATCCCTTTTTCATCCTTGTGGAAGCAGCATGGGGAGCTGGTGTGTTTTTGTGAAGGAGCAGTGGTGACCAAGGAAGCCACAGCCCCTTCATTACCATTGCCTAGTGCAATCTTGCTCACACATTATAAGATGGAGTCACAGGTACAAGGTTGTGCAGCACATCCATCCCAGCTCCTCCCAGTCACTGCAGTGCTTCATCTTCCCCTGAGAGGTGTACATTAGCACCATTAGCATTGTTCTTCCCATGATTTCTAAATTTTGAGGCTAGGATGAAGGAGAGAGAGAATGAGGAACAGATCCACTTTTCCATTAGTCAATGGAATGGTCTATGTTAAGCCAAAAACCTGTGCCTGGATGA
Organism: Sialia sialis; assembly: GCA_009812075.1. Classification (NCBI taxonomy): domain Eukaryota; kingdom Metazoa; phylum Chordata; class Aves; order Passeriformes; family Turdidae; genus Sialia; species Sialia sialis. The sequence goes on from VRYO01000406.1 coordinate 131,703, forward strand.
TTTTATCTTTTGAATTCTTCTTGGTCTTCAAGTTCTTATTTACATCTTTTAAAAACATGTTTTTTCAGAAAGCATGAGGGAAAAGGTCAGATTTCCAAAAATGTAGGTGTCTAGGATCTTACAAAAGAAACCAACTAAGTGACAAAGAGCAAAGAAAGAGGTATGAGGTTTTGTTTTATTTAAGGGAAGGATAAGGTTAAAAACAATTAAGAATATTAAAGGTAATCTAAATCTATTGAAAAGCAAAATTACTATTTTGCTTAGTATTTAGTAACAGAGAGATTACAGAATGTGGCTGTGAAACAGTGTAATGGGAATAAGTGAAGGAGAACAAATTACCACATTCTGGGTTTGAATGAAAACTAAACTTAGATTTGACTGGGATTATAAAACTTGGCAAATGAAACTGTAATTCCCCTAGTGATGTTTATCCATGCAGTGAGCAAATTAGCCAGTACTGTGTGTTTGGAGAACAGCACCTACAGGACCTGTTTAACCAACAGAGGAATCATGAAGCCATCCATTAGCTGACCTTGGCAGGATGCAAAGATTTAGTACAGATGTTGAAGAAAATATTAATAGGAAAGATAGAGATAAATGGAAAAGATATTATGTGAGTTTGTAATATATTATTCACAGTGGAGAAATTCACTACTGTTCTTTGGCAAGAAAAGCAATTCTGTACCTGTCAGTCTTTGTACAATTGCAGTAACATAACTGGTAAATTCCCGTGTAGCCCAGTAGCAGATTAATACAATTATCTTACAGAAATTGAGGATAGAAGAAAGGGAGGCAACAATGGGCTATTGTCAAAGGGATTCATGGGGCTAGAGGAAATGTTATAGAGTTGTTAGTAAAGTAATTAAGGAGTGGATTCGGGAGTACTTTTAACAGACATTTGTATTACAATGTTTGTGCAGCAAATAAGGAAAAAACCCCAGTGAATTTTGCAGAGGACTATTAGAATGCTGTAGTATAAGACTTCCATGAAATAGGCAATTGTGAATGAAGGGTTTGTAGCTTTAATAGGGGTTATGGTGTATTGATCAGAGTCCAAGGTCATAGAAATCTGACTGCAGATAAGCTGGTCAGTTGTACTAAAAAAAATCGATTTAAGTTGGAGCAGATGCTGAAAATGGGAGAGTCTGTTTAATGAAGAAAGCTGAGAGCATTCTGACTTATTTAGCAGAATGAGGGCTGGAATGGTGTATAGTTGCTGTTCATAAATAAGAAAGAGATGTCTGTATCTACAGTAGGGAGGTGAACAATGATTAAGGACTGTACTTGCAAAGGAAAAAAATATTATTTGTTGCCCATGATGAAATTCAAGCTAAAACCAGAAAAAAATGGATTGATTAACTATCAGAAGAAGAAGATTTTTGAGCAACCTATCAGTGAGGCATTTTGGAAATACTTCAATAAACTTCTTGGGTAAAAAGTGCTATGATGCAGTGGTTGTGAGCCAGTAATCTAAGATTCTCATATTTCTGTGACTCTGGGAAGTACAGTGGTCTCAAGGGACACAAAAGAACTTGTTATTCATCAACAGTGACAGCTTCTAGGAGCCAGTGAATATGTGAACAAAGTTGTTTTTTTCTTCATAAATTCTTGCTGAAGGGGGGATATGAGATGGTTGTAATATTCACTAAGCTTCTGTGTGAGACTCCCACAACAGGCTTTTAAAGTCTAATTGTCATTAACAGTTCTGAACATGTTGTGTTTATGTGAGGATGGAGAGCAGGCATCTAAACCTGCTTCAAATTTTGCCAAGGGAATGACAAACCAAATTACTGGTTTGACAGATAAAAGAAAGTTAGAAAAGGATGGATCTAGGCAGTCTTCCATTTTATGGCTTGAAGGGAGATTTCCATCTGAAGTGAACTCCCCATTCAGACAATTTCCTGACGGGTGTTTATTTCCTCAGATCTCTTCTGGTGTTTAACAAATACTTCCATCATCAAATATTTCCATCATTTTGTACTGAGCTTCCAGGTCTAACAATAATGAGAAGACAGCTGAAATATGAAAGTAGGGGCCTCCTGGAGGCCATTTAAAATCTATTAGTCTGACATAAATGAGGCTACTTATAGTGCTATATTTAGATTCTTCCTAACCTGAACAGATAAGGAACTTATGTGAGATGTTCTCCCCCTTTTCCCTCAGATATTCTAGCATTTTGGGTCACAGAATAGAGGAATGACTTGGTTGTTGTTTAGTCCCTCCATCACTGTCATACTTCATGCAGTTCACCATAAGGCTCAGTAATCTCTATCTGCAGTTATGAAAATAAATAATAAGAAGTTGCAGAATACAGAAGTTTGTGTGCTTGAACAATGAGAGAGGTGGCTGCCAACACCATAGAAAATCTAAATTCTGCTGAGGTAACTGCACTGACAGGTTTAGACTTCCTTAAGTAGTTAAATAAATTAACATTACTTCTCCATATATGTGTTGCAACTCAGTTGTCATATCACATCAGAATTAAACAGATAACCTTTGCATATATCTGGAGTAATGTTGGCTCTTATCAAGCAGTACAAATATTGTTGTATCCAGGCTCAAAGAGGTAATGTTTTATTTTTTCACATCTACTTTTTTGACCAGCATCTTTCTGGCCCAGGGGCTCCTTAATACGCTGGACCAACTTCTGTAAAAAATACAGATTCCAGGGACTATGGGGGAGGAAATGATTGCAAAACTATTGATCGTAGTTGACTATTTTAAGAAAAGGACGGCATGAGAGAAGCAAAATAGAGATAATGGGCTTCAGTAAAGCAGATGTTGTGAGAGGATTCTTTTGGAGGGATAATTTAAGGATAAAGAAGTGCAGGAGAGATAGCAATTACTGAAAGAAGCTGTATTTAAGACACAACAGCGAATTATTGTGCAGCAAAGGATAAAGGAATCAGCATAAGAAGGAATAGCTGGAGCAGAAGCTCTTTAAAGTCTTGAATGTTTAAAAGGGATTTATTTACAAATTAGGAGCAAAGACATCTGGTTGAAGCTGGGTAGAAAAAAAAATAAACCCAAAGTGTATGGTTGAGCCCAGATAGAGAAACTACACAATGACTTACTACTATTGAGGGTGATAATAAATTAATATTAAAAGTTTATATGAATGCTGAAAGAGCAGAAAAAGGCAAAGTAAAATTCTGGCAAGGATTGCAAATAATAGGCCATGATGAGAAAGGCAAGATATTTAATGACATCTTTGTTTCAGGCATGACATAAATTTTTAGTCAGTAAATGCCTAAAGCATTTAGGTTGTTTACAAGAGCACAGAGTAGGGAAAGAAGAGGTTAGAAAATATTTAATGTATTACTTATATTAAAGTTAGAGTGGCCTGATAAAACTGACCCTGGAATATCTAAGAAACACTAGCAATATCTGAACCAGTAACACCCATTGGTAACAAAAGAAGAGAAGATTCTGTAGGAACTGGAAGAAAACCCATGGAACCCATCCCTCAAAAGAGGGAAAGCAAGATTCAGGGAGAGAACAAGTCTATCTGGGTTATCCTGAAAGATACGTGTGATCTGTACATAGAGAACAATAAGCTGATAAAAAAAATCAGAGTAGATTTGTCAAGAATAAATCATGTTCCTTCTCTAATAGGATAATTGTTCTCATGGATAAGGGAGAAGCAATAGACATGTCTTGATTCTGCTAGGGCTTTTGGTATGGTGCCATCTAACATGCTCTAAAGGAAATAAAAGAAAGCTATTCCTACCCAGGGTCACAGTACAGTGAGCACTCTCATGCTTTGAGGTTAAACTGGGAATGCAGGGGTCTATAGAAATCATATCAGCATTTTCATCAACAACATGAATCATGAAACATAGAAGTGTCCAAACAACATGAGGCCAGAGGGGATTACAAGCTCTTTGAGGCACAGGATGAAAATTCAGAGCCATATTGAGAAACAGCCAAAAGGCCCAAAATCAAAAAGGGAAAATTCAGTATTTGAATACAAACACTTAATCTTGGGAAAGGGAAATTAAAATACAAATTATAAAGTAGGGAACAAAGGTGCACGGTTGCTCTTATGGAGGTGTCTAATGGTGCCATGACAAATGATACTGCCATGATATGGTACTGTTACAAAACTAGGCAAATCTCATGCTGTGAGGCACTGACAGAAGTGTTGTGTGTAACATATGCAAGGTAATTACCCTTTCCTGCTTGACCCTGGGATGCTGACATTGGCATGGAATAGTTTTGGATGCTACACTTTCTCAAGTGTTGCCAAACTGGGAGGAGTCCAGAAGAGGGAAATGAAGAAGGTAGGAGGTAGAGAAAGCATAGCCAGAAAACAAGAGCCAAAGTCGTGACTTTTGAGAAAAGATTGAAAGAAATTCCTTTGTTTGGCATAGAAAAGAGAAGACTAGAAATAAAATGTAATCATAATCCTGTATTCAAGAGAAAGATGGAAAAGACCCTTGCAAAACAGACCATAATGAACTAAATTAATTCGTATCACAGATATTTTATGGTGTGGTATTAGGGATTTATCTGTGCTGCAGTGCTTAAACATGCTACACAGGAGAGTGTTTATGGAAGGATTTTAAAATCATGCTGGACAAATTATTAGACATGATCCAGGTATAATAGCCCAATCCTTCAGAGAGGAAAAGGACTGTTAGATCCCAGGATGCCCTTACCAGGCTTGCACTGCCATTATTCTACTAAATTGAGGAACACAGAAGGATTTGACTTTATTATCTTTGCAGAAAATGTTCAGTTCCATACTTCAAAAATACAAGGCTATTTTAAGGCATCTTTTGGTTTATATGGATGTTAGACAATTTTTTTTTTAACTGTGTGATTAAATATTTTTTAAAATTGTCTTTAATTTTGGGCCAGTTAAGGAATAATGATATGCAGAGAACAAGATATAATTAAGGAATTATGGGAAGCCTGTAAAGAATTAAATTTTGCATGTATAATGAAATCCCAGTAACTTCAGTGGTTGAGCTGGTAGCCTTGTTGGCAGAAAACTGGCTAATTATACCTAGCTTGAAAGTCTATTTTTAGGGTTACTGTGGAAAGGAAAATGTAACATAAGACAGAATATAACCTTAATGTGAAAAACCAAGCATACAAGAAATGGAAAGTCAAAGAGAGGTGTAGGAAATCCTGAAGACCTTAAAACCCAGAAGCAATAGTTGAGAAATATGTCTACATCAAAAATCTCTGTGTTTGTCATAGAATCACAGACTATCCTGACCTGGAAGGGACCCACAAGGATCATCAAGTCCAACTCCTGTCTCTGCACAGGACAGCATCAAAAATCTCACCATGTGCTGAGAGTGTTGTCCACAAACTTCTGGAACTCTGTCAGGTTTGGTGCTGTGACCACTTCTCTGAAGAGCCAGTAACCTGGACAGAGACTGTAAAGGTTTCCAAAATTGTTTTTTACACCCCTGTGTTCTGCAATCATAGTCTAGAAGGGTGGTCATTGGAGGGCTATGACCCTGACCCTCTTGGAAAGCTGTCACTTCAGTGTTGCTCCATTTGTAAGATCTCTCCCAAATAAAGGGTCTGTATCTTAAGACTATACCAGTGCTGGTTAATGAGGTCTCCTAATGCAGCAGCAGCAAAGGGCATTGCTTGCTAGCTGCTGCAGTTTATGCATTTATCAGAACAGCTTTGGGGTTTTGAATGCCAGTGGTAGGGGCCCCAGATGTGAAATACAATTGTAGGAGTTACCTATGAACTGCATATTGTAGTGCCCTTCTTTCTCAGCTGCTGTATCCATGTAAACCATGCGGTGGCTCTGAATGCTGCTGACAGCCATGAAGAAGGGAGGCTTCACTGGCAGCAAACTGTTGATGCAAAGCTTTGGCTGGTGTCACCAGCATAGCCTCTTTCAGACAACCCAAGGTTGTGCAGTGCAGTGCAGAGGATAAGTCTCTGCAAACACAGCATCCCTCCTGGGACCTCATCTTCCAGGCACTGCAGCCTCACCCAGTCAGAACTGATCCTCAGAGATGAGCTGATGGAACTACAGAAAGGATAGAACTCTCACTCCACCTGGGGACATAGCAGCCTTAAAGTGTAATGCCTGGGCTTTCTTCCCCCAAACACTTTCCCTAGTGCAACATTTGCATCTGTTTGAACCCCTCATTTGTGGCTTCTCTAAGGAGTCTGGGGCCTTGGGATCTCTGCATCTAACATGAGTCCCAGGGCTGAATCTGGGCTACGTGACTCTTTTCACATAGGGAAGGCAGCTGGACTGCCTCAGCAAAAGAAGTGGGTATAGGATGCAAATGAAGCTTCCCCATGGTCTGGAGCAGAAAGCTTTCCCTTTCCTACTCAGTGACCAACATACTTTACCCACCACACCCTGAATCTTGATGCCTGGCAGCAAGAGGTCCATTATATTGAGGTTTCCACTCCTCAGCAGAAAGCCTGGCATCTGCTATGGTATGCTGTTAGAAAGGCACAGAGCAGCAGGGAAGGGAGAAGCTGTTCTGAAGGAAGTATGTTTTCTGAGAAAGCTTCTGAAGCAAAGGGAATTAACATTGAATGAGTTCTAGCTTTATTCCACATGGATCTCCTGACTGTTAATCTGAAGTCATTATCCTTAAACACCAGTGACTGGAAATGCCCTCCTTAGCCTTCTAAGAAGCAGAGCAGAGGCAGGGAAGTACATACATGTTGACATGGCCCTTGGAGGAGCAGCAATAGATAGCGGGCAGTAAGACTTGGGTAAGAGAGGTAACAGGCATTAGCAGGTGGGATTTGTTAAATCTTTGTTCTTAAGCAGACTCCTGCTCTTACTGAGAAAGGAAAAGATCTTGATATTTCTGCATGTAGCTGAAGCATGCAGAATGTCTGAAATACCTGATGTAGGTCTTCTTTAGTTTACAGGGACTCAGGAATCCCAAGTGTTGCATGCTTGGGGATGAAATAGAGCTAGACCCTAAGGCACGGTGACCTGTAAGTCTTAAATGTGTCCACTTGATTTTTGAAAAGAGGCAGAAGCAGCCAAAAGGTCAGCATCTTTGCCTTATAAAGTCTGAGGCTTTGAAGAGTTTTTCAAGGCAATAATTTACCTTGTACCTATGAGGAGTTAAACAGAAGGGTTTTTTGCTTAGAGGAAATGACAGCAAAACTTTGCCCCTGTCAAGAAAGAAGACATGGTATCTCAATTAACTAAAGAAGAGAGTTAGTTAGCTCTTCTTCTAATGATGCCTCAAACAATCTCCCTGACCATCAACAGTAAAATAAACAAAAGTTCAACATATATAGGACATATTATTTCTATACAAAGGGGAGGATTTATGCACAGTGCTTACTTTAAACTTTGGATATTCTTCTAACTGTATTGCAAACAAATCCTCCCCCATTAATGAGTAAGACTAAAATTTAAGATAAAGCTTTTTAGTCTGTAATTTCAAGCACCTCAACAGAGAAAATTTAATATGCAATGATGTGATCTTTGTTTTCTATATCTGGGATGCTCATTATTGCACCTCCAGACAATGAAGTTGGTGTGCTACAGCCTGTTAAATTCAGATTTTCTCGAAGATAGGTGGAGATTTGGCCAACACCCAGTAGCACGTTTTCTGCAGAACATGATCAACTTATCTTCCTCATATCAGGAGCTATTGAAGAAACATTTACTCTAAGAATGTGCTGTGAAACAGTGCAAGCATCTTTATCTCACAGTAAACTGAGCATGTTTTGTAACAGGAGTGCTACAGAGAAGGGAGGAAAGACTTGATATAAGAGAACAGTGATAATTTGCAAATACTGAAAAACTCAGCAGGTTATGGGAACATGATTTCCCCCCCACATCAGCTTAATTATCATCAGTGATTAAAACTTGCTTATAACATGTAGAATATTTTATCTGGGATTTAATGAAACATTTCTGTCAATGAAAGGCAAAGCAAATTAAAATTTGGTTTTTTTGTAGCTCACATGACAGATTCAAACAACAGTATTTTTATCTTGAAATCAGCACAAAAGATTCTCGATAAATGCCTATATAAGATCAGCTGAAAAATAAAGAAACATCCTTAAAAAATGGCTACTTTCCTGATTATACCAACATTAAAAGTGTTCTGAAAAATAATTGGGAAGACTCAGTTTTAATGTATTTTGATGTAGTAAAAATTTATTTCACTGCATCTTTCTTTGCCTCTAAGTTTACCAATTCATCTCTAGCATTCAGATTTATATGGTTAAAATAGACTGCTGAGTATCTGTCTTTGTAAGCAATGCAAACCAAAGAGCATCACACACCAATTTCTGCAGCTATCAAAGAACTTTGAACTATAGCATGTTTCAAAAAGACATCTTAGCTTTTCTCTTTGTTACAAATTCTATTCAATTGCTTCCATCCTTGTCAGGTATTTTGGATTTTGTTAGTGCTTCAGCATACCAACAAAGTATCTTTAATTGAAAAGCATGTATGTGACTCTTCTTCTAAATAAAAGATTCATTAACTTTATGATAGTTAAAATGTTCATTTTGCACATAGTATTGTGACTATCAATTAACTCCACACCTAGCAACATCAAAAAAGAATTAAATGGGCATGCAGAGATCCTTGTGATGCTCCCATCTTATCCAGGGTGAAAGTTGAAAGGTGCTGATGTAACAAGAAAAGCTCTTGTTTTGCTCTGGTCTGGCTTCTCATTAGACAATCTGATTAAAAAAAAAAAAAAAAAAAAGAAAGTGTGAAGTTTGTATGCTCATGACAACTTCAGAATTTTCAGTATTATCATTAGATAAAATGTGGTACATTTATTTAGAAAGTTTATTCTTCAATAGATCTGCCTCTGGTGGAAGAGCTTGCCCTTAGTTGCATTTCCACCCCTATCAAAGATGTCACATAACTTTTGAAGGAACCATTATTAACAACATCAAACAGCTGTTGATGGTGAGCTCACCAATTGCTAAAGCCTGTTACAATCTAGACCATCTCTAGATTTTACTTTGTGTTCAATGGAAATTCATTTCTGTGCTATTTTGGCTCTACTAACAACACTAGTGATGCGATATTTTCTGCCTGCTGCCTCCTGGTTGTCTGTGTCATGGGTGTTTTTATTCTTGGTATCTGAGTTTGCATTGCTTAAATGACCTCTCTTTGTTCCTTTTTCTCTCCCTTGAAAAATAAATATTTTCCTGTCTTCCAGTTGATCAAGGCTTAGAAACCCACTGCCTCGGGTGTTTTCAGTCTCTTTTGAGTTTAACCTTGTTTGTCAGGATTCTTGCCAAGTGCCTCAGGATGCAAAGGAATCACATACACATCATCTGGGAAAAGATTTTGTGTTCAAGCTGAGACTGAATTGACTTACTGGCTATATAGGGTACTAGGGAATATACATTCAGAACATCTGTCTTCAAGCCAGGACTTCAATTAAGCTCAAGAGAAGCAAAACTTAAGATTTATGTTTTAATAGAATTGTCAGGTATGTTCTGTTTGCCAATTTTTAAATTTCTTTTTCATATGCTCAGTATTTAAGTGGATGTTTTGATGTTTTCTGATGCCTAATGTTTTCTAAGAAATTGAATGGCAGTGTTATGTTCAAACTATTAAAACATAGTAAAAGTCATCTGATCATAGCACAATTTGTAATTCAGTCTTCTTTAGTTCTGACTATTTTCTAACTTCAAAATGAGGTTAAAAATGCTAAAGCTAATCTTTCTAACCTGAAGACTGAGTTTGGATCCACCTCTTGCCAAATTGCAAGATATCTTTTGATATCCTTTGATAGTGTTGGGTCAAAATTTGCACAATTTCACAGGCATCCTTTGTCATATGGAAGGAAAATGCCCTTTTCGGTGACTTGACTACTAAGATAACATGTGCTGGACAGACAACATAGACTGACATCATGGATTTTGCAAGGTGCCAATACACCCATGTATTAATTCTCATTTTTCCTAAATTTCACGTGCTCATGTCCCTGCACTGCCATTTGCTATAGTATTTGAAGTTTTCAGCCATACTAACTTTCTTATAATGAATACTACCAAATTCTTAGTTTGAGAAAGGTGAAGGTTGGTGGTTGAATTAGAACACAGAGTCATTGCAGTATCTGGAGCCAAGGACAGCTAGGGGCTATTAGTATTTTCTTTGGCACTTAGCAGAACGGAGGATGTCAGATTCTGTCTCTCACATACAAGAACCAAGGTTGAGGGGAGCTATAGATCTGCAGGTTAGGAGAGGATTTGGGAATGTTATTTCCAACATGCATTTCATCCTTCTCTTTACCTCTGACAACAACATTCTTGTTCCAAACTGCTGAGTTTAATTTTGCTGAAAATTTCAACAAAAATAAGCAATTTTTTCAGGCACTGAGAAAAAAAAAAAGAAAAAGAAAAAAGAAAAAGAAAAGAGAAAACCTGTAGTGGACTGGACTATAGGCAATTATTGCTTCATTTTATCTAAAGCAGCCTCTGTGATTTCTGTTCCAATTACTGCTCCTTTTTGACAAATCAAGGATAACCAATGTAGAATTAAACCACTTGGGAAGAAGAATAAATCACAGTCATCAGCTGCAGAGTGCCTCATTAAGTAAAATAATCGATCAGCTTTACATGGCACAAAGCATAGAAAAACATTGCCTTTCAACCAAAGCAGTCCTGAGTCGACAAGGCAGCATCAGTGTATAGTATTCAGTGACTGACAGGATGGAGCTACTGGCTTTGGCTATGAGATCTTCCCCCTCAGTAGGGTGCCTGCTTCTTGGGGCTGTGTCAGATCTAGCCTCTCAGAGTACATACGGCTCTAGTCAGGGCTTCATCATAATGCACAAGAGCACAGGACTGAGATCAGAGAAGGGATGAGAAACTGAAGTCAAGGAGGAGGTCTGAGGATGTACAGGAAAGGTGGGAAGAGGGTAAAGGATCCCATAAGGTAGAAAGGTGATGGCCTAAACAACAGGTGGAATGAAGATGTGAGGGACTAAAAAGAGAAAAAGGAAACCAACAGTGCAACCTTCTACTTGTACTTTGATCAGGAAAAGCTCCTTGATCTTGGCCAAGGTTTCTTTGGTCTTTTAACGCAAGTAGGTAGTGAGAGTGGAGTGAGAGAAAATGAAAAGTCTGGGTGACGTTCTCAGAGAGGCGCATCTTGCTTAATAACTATGATAGTGGAGGCAGAAGGTGGTTTTTGGTGTTATATTAAGCTGTGTGAGATGTAATGGGGCAGGGGAGGTGTCAAGTGGAACAAGAGGACCAGACATGTTGCTGGTATGAGTGGTACAGATTTAGCATCCCAGTCCCAGTGAGGTGGGATGGGGAGGAGGGCTGTGCTTTTCTCATCAGGAGTGTTTCCTTGTGCCATTTCAGTTCTTGCTGAACCAAAGGATGATGCAGGATGGGACAAAGGAGTGGATTGATGCTTCCACTCCCATTCTAGACATGGGCAAAATGGGTATGTTTCCTTGATTATTTATTGGTCTTGATGCTCAAATAAATTTATTGAGGTAGCTAAAGAGGCTGAAATCTTTCATATTAAATCCAGCCAGAGATTTTAAGCTTCACTACTGAGATACTGAGGTCTCCTAGGGCTAGTTCTGAGGATTAACAAACAGGCCTTTCTTCATGATTAGATTTAACATGTTGGTGATGTTGCAATGTTATTCAATCATTAAACCGATTTCAGTCATTAAACATATCTATGTCACATACCCGAAACAGTCGCCAGAAGATGACTTAACTTTCATCAAATACAAATTCTAAGTAGCAGTGTATCACCACTTCTGAAATTCATCACAGTCCCCTACCAAGTCCATTGGTTTTCCAGATCTATGAATATTTATCTTTCCTTCCATCTCTGGTTTTAAATATAAACAGATGGAGACCATAGAAAAAAAACAAAAAGGAAATGCTGTATGGTTTCTAGCTATTGGTAAATACCTAGGTAAAGTGTCCTGGATAGATTAAAGAAGTAAGCTTTTAAGCAGCTTATCTAGCCTCATCTCCT
>VRYO01000406.1:152438-232147 GCA_009812075.1 Sialia sialis
CAATGAAAAAGGTGCGGCTTATAATTATGAAATTACTGTAATTTTCTATTTGATCAGTGCAGCATCCTATACGTAGGTTGGATTAAATGTACCATGAACCTGTACTCCAAATGGACTGGAAAATAAATCACCTACGCAAGCTCATTTTTTCAGCTTGGTTTGCTGGGAGACCTATTTTAAAGCTATATGTGCTCTGGACAGTTTCTTCCTTCCAAGAGAGGGCACCATTTGCTTTCCTTCTGTTGCTCTTTGAAGCAGGGGTAATAGGAATAGTCCCATAGAGGCTTTGCAAGCTTGGCTTTCTTTTGGAAATCTCAAATAGCTGCAGATGTGTTCTACGAGTGCCTCATAGTATGTCTGGCCACAGGGTCAAGGGCTGTTCCTGAAGGATCCCATCACTGTGCTGTGCCAGAGCTGCATTCCCATGACATTTATGCCTAGCCAGGCATGCTTTGACCTAGCATGGCCTGGTCTCCATGGGCAGCGGTAGAAGTTACACATAGCTATATTTCTTACCCACAACCAGCAAATTCACACAGAGATCCTCAGCTTTTGATGATTTAACAGGCTAGATGGGAATCTACACAACCAGCTGTGACCCTTACTAGCTATACTTTGGCTTGCTAAGTCAGTGCCAGGACAAACACTGCTAAATAAAAGCTGTCTGTGGGACATGGATATCGATCTCTTATATCATCATTGCTCCTACATGAGAGGCACAGTGTCCAGTGAAGTCTAGCGCAATCCACAAGTCTGTGTGCTTTCAAAAAAGAAAAGGAAAAAAAGGTGCAAAAATACAGCACATACATACAATACAGGATAAAGATGAACAATGCTTACTGTGCTATTTCTGAGCTAGTTCAGTTTCAGGGCTGAAGAAAGTGGTCTCTGAGGTTAACACACACACATTAAATAACATTCCTTCTACTCTCTTTAGAAAGAAAACATGTTTTCAAGTAGAAGGATTTCTACAACAAGAGCTCTGGTGTTGAACTTCACACAGATGGTGCTTATTAGAGAGATTTCAATTCCCAACAAACAATTTAAAGCATCACCTCATCTGCAGTTCCAGCTCCTCTCTCAAATAAACAACAATAATTCACATTGGGTTCTTACTTCCTCCATTTACACTTACAGGTGGGCTCTGAGCAGGCTACCTCATGATGTGGGGAGCAAAATCAGCCACCCTGCTGAATATCCTGAGTAGGACATGTCCCTTTGTGCCTGCTATGTCAGTGGCACCCCTCCTGGGGGTCTGCCATGGGTCTGATGCAGGTGGGTGATGGCAAAAGAACTGATCCCATCTCGGACAGCAAACATAATGCCACTTTAAGGAGGCTGAGTCACTGCTGTTCCCACCCTTTGCCTTTGGCAATTTCAAGGACCCTCTTTCTTGTTAGACCCGTGCCTGATACAAATACCCCTTATCAAATGCTGCTGCAGAAACATTGTCCCAGTCAGCAGCCTTATGACAAAGATGAACAAGGCCATTTGTGACAAGTTACTGCTGAAATATGTCTGTCTCAAAGAGTGCTGGTAAAGCATTCCATGGTCAGTGCTGTAGGAGGCGTGGGGGTCTGTTACAGATGGCATGGTAGGTGGTCCAGTGTGGCTGTGGGCCTCCTCCAGGCACATTATCTTTTACTGGCTCCCTTGTGCATTTCTGATGTGTTCTGATGTAATTATTTGGCATTCAGATAGTTCCCCAAAGGCTGGCTTTGTTGTTTTCCTGGGTTGCAGTCAGGAGTGCCAAAGGGTAAGGCTTACTTAGGGCTGCTGTTAATAACGATGGAGCCTGTGGAAGAGACTTGTATTCCTTTCCTATCTTTTAATAGCAATCTTCTATATCTTAATCTGCCATATCCTGTGCAAGCAGATAGGGAGGTTAAACTGCAGCTGTCTTTTTTGATTGTCTTCTATTCTTGCACCCTCTGTCTCTTTTCTGTTTATTTGAAGTTGACTGCACCTAACTCAGTGGAATTTCTGAATGCTCATCCTTCCCAAACACCCGTGCCTTTCTATACTTATACCATTCTTCATTTTAATTTCCTCTCTTTTGGTGTTTGGAAAGTGGGATTTAGCAAGTCAGCTAAACCCCTCTCTGGGGATTACCCCTCACCTCTCTGGGGTAAATACAGAGGCATTAGTCTGCCTCTGTCAGATACAGACAACAGCAGTTTCCTGTCTGATAAGGACTTTTAAATCTACGAGTTGCTTTCTGATCTTCACAGAGGAGGTGCATAGATGTGCAATGTACAATTTCAATTTCCTTCTTGATACTAATTATTATTCTTCTGAGCAATACTAACTTATCTAGAATCTTCTCAAGCCAGTTGATTTCAAAGTGGGGGTAAGGAAATAATGTGCCAAAAGAGCAAATATTTATTTAATTACTTTTATTAAAATAAAAATATCATGCATTAATGCGCATTAGACATTTCTGAGAACCAGTAATATGAAGATTAAGACTACATAATTTCTGCATAAAATAGGTTGAGCTGGTAAAACATGCAGCCTATGTACTGGAAGGGTCTGGATGGAAAGATGAAAATCAAAAAGGTGCTGTTGTGGTTTGTTTTTTTTTCCCCAGTGTACAAATTCATCTATAAAGACAAAAATTATTTTGTTTACTAATTGTGATACCAGAGACCTATCCAGGCTGAATGCATACTGACAGTTCCAGCTCCTCTCTTCTTCACTGTCTTGCCAATGCAGTGTATTTTGCTCTGTTATGTTGAAGAGCCTGCAATTCCTTTAATCTTTGTCTGTCACATGCTCCACCAGTTGGATATTAAACACCCATACTCAGGGTACACTGGGGCTTCACTTTGCTAACAGAATTTCCCTTCCTGCCTAGTATGGTACAAAAATTTAAGTAATCAGTGTGACTCTGGTTGAGACTTTATTTTGCCTTAGCTATGCACTTTGGAAATGGCCAACACTATGGCTTCATATGCCACATGGATCAGCTTTTGAGGGATTGCTTTCATTCTGCTTCTGCTCTTGTCATGGAAGTGGAGTGGGAACGTGACACATAAAAGAGCAGATTTTTTAGGGCCCTGATAAGCAGCACATGGGCTTTCATATTGCACTTCCATTGGTCACAAGGGTTGCCTGTATTATTGCTCACATTATGAAACTCCAGAACTGTGTATGCAGAGAGCCAAAGTGTCTTGAAGAGAGGAAAGAGTGCTGTTACTAGCTTCACTCTGGATAAATCCCAAAGGTGACAAATTTTACCAGGAAAAAAAAAAATCTAAGTCCATCAACAATGAACCCTTACTGTGAGCTCTCCTCTGGCTACAAGCTACAAGCTAGCCACTGCTTTTTGTTCCCCCCAAATACAACAGTATATTACAATAAAAGTCCTCCAAAAATTAAAAACAATTAAAAAGAATAATATACACCTCATTTTTCATCGCTCATATACAAACAATGTTTGATCAACAGTATAAACCATTAAACCATATAAAAGTCAAGAGTTTCTTATTTTACAAATAGTGCTTTCATACTTGAGTAACTTTACAATGCTGTGAGGGTACCATCTGTGTTTATGGATATATTGCTTGACAGTTTATTAAAACCAAGTCATCATACCTTATATTCGGTTGATTGCATCAATACAAAGCAGCCTAAAATGGGCAATGGATCCATAGGATCTCTGATTATTGTGAGGGATTTTCAAAAATCACTCAACATTAGCCTTGTTTTATACTCTCAGTGTAATCAATTTAAACATCCATCAGTTTCAAGGAGAACACTATTAAGAATGTAGGATTAAAAAAGCAACGTAGGTATGTGAGCCAAGCCTCCTACCATTGTAGACAACTACTTTGATTATTCCCTTTAATAAAATATGAGGATAACGTGGTGATTGCAAATGTACACTCTCCAGCTAGCTTATGGGAGGTAAGGAGAAGAGTCTGGATAAATTCCAGCCTGACTGGAAATGATGTATTGTATTGGCTGTGTAGGAGCACCTTCTACCAGTCCAGTTGTTAGCGGCACTTTTGATTTCTGGTCTTCACCTTATTAATCAGAAAAATCCATTACTTCAAAGTGAGAGTTAGAAAGAGACCATAGGACCTGTGCTGCTGCACATCCAGACAGCCCCATCTGCACCATGTTAGAAGATAACAGCAAAGTTGATGAAGCACCAGCCCCAAATCCTGGCTGAACGTGTTCAGCCTTCTGACTGCTGACTTAATCAGTGCAATAAGTGCTGTGACTTTTGCCAGGTAAGTCTACAGTTACCAATTTTTTCCCTTGGGAAGTCCATTTTTGGATGATGTTGAGGGCTTAACTTGACCACTAACTGTGGTACAGCCAGCTATGACTGCACTTTTCTCTTCCTGCATAAAAAGAAGGGGTTGCACCAACTGGCAATTCTTGGCCATGGTTACAGATGTGGTGATCTGCCCAACACCAGACATCAGATGCAGGCAGGAGACACGGTAGAAAGCAAAGCATATAATGGAAGCTCTGTGATTTCAACTCTTCTGCATAATTGAAGTAATACATAGCCAAAAGTTTAACTGTTTTAAAGTCTCACTGCCTGCCTACATACTTCCTCATATAAAAAAGTTATTTCATCATGTCTCTTTTTCACATCATCATATTTTTTCCTGATACTGAGCCAAAATATCATGTATTTGCTTCTTTTTTTTTTTTTTTTTTTCTTGGCTGTGTCTCTGTTTAGATACTGCATTAAGTGCAATAAGGAGTAGAGGTTGTAGGTTTGGCCCTGAAGTGATGCATGGTCCTGATACTCAGTTTGGTTTTCTGTGGACGGGCATCACCACCTTGCCAAGCTCTCTTGGCTCAGTGGAGGTCTGACCCCGCCCCAAGGAAAAAAGAGGCTGTGGAAGTGGTGATCAATACCTTATTCCTTTAAAGCAAGAAAACAAGATATTACATCTTTGGTCCTAATGCAGCCCATTTGACAAGCTACTTTGAAGGTGTCAAGTTTTTCTTTTGTATAAACTTTTTTTTTCCTATTATTTTCTTTATTATTTAAAAAGGGTCCTTGAAAATTGTGTCAGAACAAAGAGGGAACACTTGTTAGAAGAAAGCTAGAAAATGGGATCCCAATATAAAAATTTCAACCAGTGGTAATAAAACATTAAAAAGCACTCTTGCTAAGTGTTATACAGAGTCTGACATTTCACAAATATACAGTTTCCACGAGGAAGGAGGACACAGGTACATTTTCATTGTTTGTCCTGATTCAAGTGTATTCTCATAGAGAAACTTCAGGGGAAACAATGGCCAGAGTACCGTAACTGCTCATTTGAGAGACAGTGGTCAAACTAACAGACAATGTTTTACCCTGAATGTGAAAAATGAACACTTATCTGGAAATGCAAACTTTCTTCTTGGCACCCTGGAGCACCCACTGACAGACCAAGAACACCCAAGGCACCTTATAATGGGTGGTTTCAAGCTGGTTGAAACAAGCAAGTTTGGGGTCCTGTGACATTGTTGTAACCTTATGTTCCTCTGGGAAGAGATACCCCGCGTAGTATGAATGCCATGTACATTGGTTTTTGCACAAGTAATCTCTGCAAGCCCCTTGACACCAAGCTGGGACTGGGGACGGGAGCACCTGTACCTGCAGAAATAGCCAGTGGCCTCAGTAATGTCCATGTGCAAACTCAGCATCTGTCTCAGGTATGGACTGGTCAGCTGCTGCTCTTCCCTGGCATTACTCTCCATATACAAGCCTCTTCCTTTCAAACAAACCACAGGACCACATTTTCAAATGCTAGGGCATACTTCAAGTTGTGGTGAGCTTGGTGGGACGGGGTATCACCCTGAGGCATTCCAGAAACCATCTAGTTCCAACTGCTCTCTCTTAAAAAGCTAACTTCAGTGTTGACTGTCAGCTGGGAACAAAAGCAAGCCCCTGGCCTCTGGATGAATTTACTTGACAAAATCAATTGCAACATGAAGAAGATTTCCCAGGTCAACTCTCTTTTGCAGCAGAAGAAAACAGCCCAAGGCCTACAACGAAATCAAGTGCACTGACACTGCACACAATCACTAGAAGACATCAAAGTAAGATGAAGACTCTTGATTTAATGTGCATTTTCATACACTTAGAAATTTTTAAAAGTCCTAAATTATTATTGCAAAAGGAGTTCTGTAATAACTACTGCTTTATGATAGATACTAAGGATTAACTTGTGTTTTATTTTGTCTTCCATGAGAAATACATTGAAAAGGGAAATTTTATCTTTCTCAAGTGGTAGGACTGTTAGCTTTTAGAATGTAGCATTTTAGGGAATGTACTTAGCTGTGTCTTTAAAATCAGTCTTTCCTACCCACACCTCCAGTTGACCTTTCAAGTTATTTCTGGCTGTTGATTTGTGCTGCTTAACCATGTTCTCCTGTATGAGCACCTATGATCTGCTAGGGTCTCCTTGTTTAATGTGCAGTGAGCTGCAACGGGAAGGCCAGGACATTTCTGCTGCCTGTTTGTTTGGGGTTTCTGAGTGTTTTTTTTTTTTGGTTGGTTTTGTTTTTTGTTTTTGTTTTTTTCCCTTTTTTACCCCGGTGGAAATGATTTGGTATGTTGCTATTGTCTGTTACCCTGTGAGCATCACCCTGTATAGCACCTGTGTTTCCAGCCACAGCCAGTCACTGCATAGTCCCATCTGCTCCCAGTGCCACTGTATCTGTCCCTGCAGGCACTACCTAGATTTTTTTTTATTTTTTGCTGGTTTTTGAATCATTACTGATCTGCCAACTTACAAATCATGGCTTACAGGATGCCTATTTACCAGAAATACTTCACAATATATAGTTGATCCCACCAATCTGGAATCTACATTTTTATCAACAGTTTTTGGTCCTACATCCTCTTTCATACTTTTTTCATCAAAAACATCACATTTCAAAGAGAGATGTTGCTTCAAACTTAGATTGCTTAAGTTTTAGATGAATCTCCTTGTTTCTGAGTTTCTCCTGAATTGTCTTAAAAGTGCAATTGTTAACCTCTATTCATGCTACATATGCTGGTGATACACATTGCTATTTCTCAGTGGGTTTTTTTCTTGTTTTAGCTAAAAGATTAAACAGATTAAAATCAGTAAATTCCTTTGTGCAGTAGTGTTTGAAAGATTCTGTAGGAGAATATGAACTATGTGATTTTCTAGTGTTCTGCTTTTAGACGTAACAGATTCAGCAAATTGAAAAAGTTATCTGTGAATTCTGTTAAGATCTTTTTTTAGTTTTATGTACATTTCTGCCAGGGCAGTGGGTGGGGAAAAGCAGCACTGCCTGTGCGCACATGATGCACACTTGTGAGAGCAACACAACAAATCTGCTCCCAGGAATGCAAGGAGAAATCTGCCACTAATTGGTTGTGGGAACTCAGTTTTGGTTACTGTTTTAAATACAAACCACTGACAATCCAAGTCAAACATTGCATCTTCCACACTGCTGTGTCTGAGACTTGGTCATGGTGAGACACATCTACCAAACAGAACAATTTCTGGATTCTGATCCAACATGCCTGCACTGTAGTGGGATCCATGAGCTGTACACACACAAACTGCTAATGCATGTTACTTAGAAAAGGGCTCATTTCACATGACTGAAGGTCTCCTTTCCTCAGTAAATCTGTAAAAAGTGTTCTAAGGATTTGCTGCATGATCCTGGCCTTCAGATGCAATAGTTACACTGAAACACATAATGATGTATTCAAAACACAGCAGCAGCATAAATCTGTTTCTTGCTACTTTATATTAAGGTTACAGATCCTCTCCTCTGTCTTTGCTACCCTCAAGCAAGCTGCCAATATTCAACTAGTTAAGGGCCTTTGTCCACAAATCAGAAATTTCTTTCTGGTCTAGTGGTTTGATTAAAATAGCACTACCAAGCTGCTGGTGGGATGCATCTAAAGGACTGACTAAATTCATACTTTAGGCACTTTACTCCTCCTACATTCATAAGAAATGTTAGTGATGGAATACTTTTATAGGTCACTGGAAAGAGTAGCTGCCTTTGCTGCTGTGACTGATTTATATCATCAAGCCAAAATCTTAGCCTTGCATTGCCTACCTATACCACACTAATAACCAGAAGAGGATGCTGCTTATTTCAACGAAGCAGTAGGCAACCCTGTGCTTCAGAAGAGGGAGATAATACTTTCCATCACTCCAGATTATTCTCTTTCCTTAATTCATTCTCACTGCTACTCCTACATTGCAAGGATAGTAACTCCAAAGGGACATGTAATCATCCCGAGCCTCTGCCACAGCATGGGACAACAATTGGCAGTATTTTGCCTTGAAGTGAGTGAAGTGTACTACTTAGATACCCCTTTTCTTTGCCAAATGTATAAAGGAAAAATATTTCTGCTTTGATCCCCTTTAGAAAGGGAAATAAAGTTGCTCAGCTAGAGCTACCTGTGTTTCTTGCCTTAATCAAGTTTAATTTAGTAGAGTTCTTTCAGTCTGTCTCGTGAGTGCTCCAATTTGCCCCTATTTGCATTTCCTTGGCATTTAATCAAAGTCTGTTAAACATTATCTGACACTTCATTTTTCAGTTACAGCAACATCTTTAACAGTTTTGTTATAGAAGAAAGGCATTTTGACAACTTGACAGCTGCATAAGGGATCAGAACAAGAAAAAAGTCTTGGGTTTGACCATCAGAAAACAGACTAGTGAGCACTTTATAATCATATGTAGTGTGACTTGGAGGCCTGTTCCTCTTGTTGGTTTGTAGCAGTAGTGGTCAGCAGATGATGAATTGTGCCATTTTGCTCCTTGTGCTAGTTTTCCTCAGACCAATCCTCTCCATACTGCCCTGGGCAGAATTGCCCATACATCTCTCAGATGGACTTCTCACCTTTGGGCCAAAAGGCAGTATATGGAGCCAATTTGTAAAAATCTGGTGGTTTGGAATAACAGTTTCAGTTCCAGGAGATTTGGAACATAATTCTTTTTCCTGCTGGTGATCTGAGCAACACTTAGCAGACGAGCAGTACAAGCATCTGATCTTGTAAAAGATCCAAAAATTCTGTTAGAAACATTTATAAAAATACAGAATGTATAAAGGAATTTGACTGTACAATGTGTACAGCTCTCAAGTTCATCCCAGAGTGGCTTTATACCATGCTACCATTTGAAAATGAAAGGAATGCATACATATTTCTTCAGTCTGGGAAGATCCTTCTCCATCCCAACATGCATTCAAGCACAGGCTACGGGCCTCAGTGTTACATGGAAATGGGCAAGGAAAGACCCAAACTACCATCAGACAGTAGCTCTGAATTTGCAGTTTCAAAACCCCACACTGAAAAGCAGAGGTGCTTTTTGATGCATTGTGGTTGCCATTTGCTCTGAGCCAGAGTCCACTCTTGCAGCAGCCAACAGTTCACTTATCCAGCTTGCCTTGCTGCAAGAAGAAAATCCCTATGGTCATGCTGAGGCTTCAATGTATTCACTTTTTGGTGCTGCTACCCTTAAGTACTCTGGGTTTTCTGCTGCGGGAACTTTCAGGAGACCATTAGGTTTGGTTTCCTTTGGTAAGAAGTCCTGCTGGTAGTCAGGATTGTCCAGGTTTATTTGGTGGTTGCCTGCCTGGATCCAGTACGGAGAGCTCTCAAAGACTGTCTTGGCCAGGGGAGACTGGTTGGTATTGAGATACTCAGGGTTGTCCACAGCTGTGCTGTGTGAATTCTGGTAGCTGGAGTCTGTGGGGACCTTTGAGTTTGCTGTGAGAGAGAAGTTGTTGTAGATTGGATTCTGGACTGCTGAGGCTGATGCTTTCTTGGGCACCAATTGGTTTACATACTCTAAAACAAAAAGAAAATAAAAATGAGAAGGAATGAAAAGGAAGATATAAAATTAATGCAGCCGTTTGTGTCATTTGACATTTAGTTTCAACCCAGCTGCCACTTGGTCTTTGCACATGGCACGTCTCTGAACTTCCCAGAGTGGAAAAGAGCCAAAGGCAGGGACTGCCACTCTGGGGCACCAAACATGCTGCCCTAAGGTTCACCTTCAAGAATTTTGTTTGCCAACCAGCAGAAAGATAGCTTGGACCATGAGACAGAGAGATAGCTACTGCTGATTTTAGTGGTGCGTGGGTGGCTGTGTCCCAGATAGTGTTCTGAAATGGCAGTTTGGGAGGTTAGCTGCCAGAAGCTGTTTCCCTGGAAAAAATGTTTGGAGATGAGGAAAATGCCTAAAGAATACAGGACTGGCAGTAACAGTAACTCCACATTTCACATCAATGCTATTCCTTGCAGGGCCTTTCACCCTTTTTAGCTATGGCATATTCTTGGAACGGTTGGTTGGGATTTTTAAGGACACAAAGCATCATCACTGCATTATGCAGCCCCGTCTCCCTCAGTGCTCACTGGCTCTCTCTCTGACCGCCTACACTGAAAGTCCACGTGAAACCCTGAGCTGCTTTCTGTGGATTCACTTCTGAAAGCAATGAAATAGCCATAAAGCTCTTTATACTGTTGAAATGGCAAAAAAATGAACCCGAATTTTTAGAGGCTATTTTCTTAAGTAGAAAGCTTTAAACATATAACCAGACATGTAAGCTCCCTGCCTAGCTGGTACACATGGCTACCGTAAGAAATCTGGTTCATGAGGGAATTGAAGTGAGAAAAGATCCAAAGCAGACAGATAAAGGCTAGGAAAATGGTACGTGTACACATTTCCACTCCTTTTTACTGAGAGAAAAGGGTAGAAAGCATTTGAATTGCTTCATTTCTACAGAAAAAGAAGGAAAATTATTATATTTACAAGAAAATGGCTTGTGAATGAATGGCTGTGGGATGGAAAAACAGGAGAGGCACTCACCTGGGGCTGGTAGGAAGCTGTCATCAATGCTGTCCTCCAAGAAAGCACCCGTTGGGTCTGAGCTATACCTCTGAACAAAGCTGTCTTCCCGCACAGGGTGTCCCTGCTAGGATGAAAGTAGAGAAAAACAATATTAAAGGGACTGATTTCTAGAAGCTGATCCACATAGGAGGAGTTACTCCTTTATTAAAGGTCATTCTACTTACCCCGTTCCTGTCAATGCAGGTTGTAGCAGAGCTGTTGCTGGTAGCACTCTTAAAAGACAGAGAAAGAAAATACAGACATTATGAGAAGCAATTCACTCTTAAAATTTCATGTCATGTTTCCACAGTGGAAAATTTTCATACCAATGAACTCAGGAGAGGCGTGCGAGATGTTGAAGGGCTGTTGAAAAAGCCCTGGTGTGGCACAAGGTACTCATCTGCATCCACAATATCTTCCATGTCCTCCTCCTCCATCAGGGTGCGATAAAACTTGGAGTCTGTAGGGCTGGGCAGGTGCATCCTATCATCTCCCTGTTAAAAAAGTCAGCATTAGACAAGACTTGCAGACTTCTTTCAAGCCCTCATTCTTCTCTCCTCCTTCTGAGACAGTAATTTAACAAGAGGCTCAAGATGCAAAATCTTGATTCACAGAATATTCTGAGTTGGAAGTGACACACAAGGCTTAAGTAAATGGCCCATACAGAGATTTGTGTGTTTAACCAAATTTATCTAGAGTTTAGTGGAACTTAGGCCTGCAATCTCAGTCCATGCTGCTGTAAAATAACTGCATTTTGAAGAGGATTAAACTCTATTCTCCTCTCATGATACAGTATGGACTGTTTCTGGTCCTAGACTGAGACCAGTACTAAGAAAATAGTGACCAGTCTTGATGTTTTGTTTGTGGCTCTAGCTGAATGTCTTAAACCTGGAAAGCAACAATAAATCCAGCCTTCAGCTATCCTTATCATATGTTCTCATATGGATTACTGGTTACTTTGGGCCTCAGATGAAATGCCCATCAGATGTGGTCCCACCACTGTGGTTAGTACCTGTATAACAAGATAGCGTGGAGGATCACGGGCCATTTTTGAGAATTCAGCTATCAGCTCACGAAACTTGGGACGGCTGTCTGCATCAATCATCCAGCCTGCAGGAAAAGCAATACACATTGTTTTGGTGATCAAACACAGAGTTAAAAATAAAATATAACAGCAAAAAAGCAGTGCCAAGTGTGGAACAAAGAAAAGGACCGCCATAAAAAGTTAATTCACCCACAACGGGTGTGAATTTCAGCATTTAAAATGCAGATCTTGACAGTTTTGGGAAGATGGAAATAAAACCCCAGGCTGGAAAAGCTTCATGGCCGAATCTGTCTCCTCTCCTACTGTTTGGGCAGGCAGGTCCCACTTCAAGGATAATGCCAATTAGTTTGCATGGGAAAAAGCTCTTGAAGGAGAGGAAGCAAGCTGACACCCGTGTGTGCCTGCAGAGGTACCAGGATTTGACTGTCTGACAGTCACTGGACTGCTCCATGAAATCCTGGGAAGCCTACAGCAGAGCCTCCCTCTGTACCAGATGTCTTCTAAAATTCAAAACATCCTCGCTGGAGACATATTGAAAGATGATTACTGCAACAAAGCTGTATTTAATTAGTAAATTGACTTAAACAAAAGTAAGTCCTTAGCTTAGTTTGGATCAATGCTAGAAGAGATTTCAAATATAGACACTGGAGGTTTTACATGTGATATTAGTTAGGAAACCCATATTTTCTGTAATCAACCAACAGATGAGCTGATCTAGAGACTCTTGTGTTTAAAATTAAAAATAATAAAGGTCAAGCTTAGAGTGTCTTGAGGAACTCAGAAGAAACCGCCTATCTATATTAATGGAAAAATGAAGTGGTAATGTGTCTTCTGAAATCTGCATCAGACAAAGACATCCGCATTAGACAAAAATCTCATAATTTCCAGTGACTTTATACCATGCTAGAAATATGATTCCCCACTAATTTAAAAAGAAATGCTCCTTGCTATTAGACAAAATGGAATGTTTGGGAGTTTGGTGTTCTTGCAGGAGTAGAATCTACTGTTTCTGACTTTGCCTCCAAGTTGCCTATATTTAAATGCTACTTTTTAAATTTAAAAAAAATAGTAATTATTTTGCAATAAGTTTGAACATTTCAGCTTATACTTTCTGATTATAAAAGAGATGACTGGGAATCCTGAATTCCTTCAGATGATATGGCACACCCTCAGTAGGGTGTAGCCTGCAAACATGACATGAGGTGACCAAAGCAGCAAAAGATGTGCATCTGTGTCCTGTGCCAGCAGGAAGACTCAGCTCCCAGATCCTCAGACTCTTGCATTTAAATTCAGTGCAATGGCATGGAAAGGATGGGGACACTCTGTTGGCTGTGTTTTAAAAGCAACAGGTACCAAATTAGGTGCCTGGCAAAACGCCTCCTTTCTACACTTGGACTGACCCTAAGGAAAGACAGGGGCTGAGGTATCAGTAGGGCTCAGACTCTCTGAGGAAGAGTTTATAGGACATTGTTTTGGGGTACAGGCACCTCCCAGGCTAAGTGTACACTTCTGGATGCAGTTCCTGTAGCCCTGCTGAGCACAGGATCAAGCTCACCTTGTATGGTGCCTGTCCCACCACAGCAGTATGTGGATGCTGTAGGATTCCCCAAAAGTGCTGCACTCTGGAATGCTCATGGTAGTGTGGCTCCTGTTTCAGGAACAGGTGCATGCAGCGAGAAGGTCTTAAATGCCATCTAGTGGGCTGCTTATCACATCCTCACAGCAGTGAGCAGGGATGTGGTAGTCATGGCCTAGAGATGTGCAGGAAAGCAGGAATCTGACATTTAGTAGATTATGTAGATGGAAGGGAGATTTGAGGTTCAGAAGCCCTTTGATGTGCCCTAAACTGGCCAAAAAGTGCTTCAGAAATTCTCTGCTCTTGAGCTACTATACGTCAACAGCTGCATGCCATAAAGGGACCAGCCAAAAATGAGGAAGAAATTTGAAAATGAGCTCTGAATCCTCATATATATCTGACATTATGATGGTGCTTGCACTCCTTTAGTAATAATCCATGTGCTTGTGGTAGAAAGCACATTACTGAACCAAGGGGGAGCTTGGGGGAGAATGCAGTGTTGATTTTATTTCCTTGACATACAAAACCAGAGTATCAGGCAAAGTGGTTGGTGTCATGCTAATTTATACTGCTTGACCATGTCAGTTTAAAATAATTGACAATATCAGTCAGTGGTGTGGAAAAAAAGCATCGGTTGAATGAATGACTCATGAAACCACATCCCGTGCTCCTAGGTAAAGCTCAAGGTGTGGGAATACACTCTGGTGTCACCACTCTTTTCATATAACCCTTTTTCTGTGCCATTACCAGGAACACAGCATAAAATGCAACTGAGTTATTTATTCAACTGAGATGAGCAGCCACAACCCCAAGTGTGAACTCACATTTGACCATGATCATGTACACATCGATGGTACAGATGGGGGGCTGTGGCAAACGCTCGCCCTTCTCCAGGACAGAGGAGATCTCACTGGCAGGGATCCCTTCATATGGCTTGGATCCAAATGTCATCAGCTCCCAGACTGTTACACCTGCAGTGTGGGAAGAGAAGATCATGAAAGAGACTGCCAAGAGCTGGACTGCTCGGCCTGGCTGTGGAGAGGTGGTGAGCAGAGAGGAGTCCAATGGAAGCACTGTTTTGCCAGAATCCCAACCAGAGAAAGCAATTTCTGCCATGATTTTATAGAGAGATTAATATGACAGTTTGAAATCATCCTGCTTCCATTTAAGGTTTTACTTCCCCACCCTCCCCCTTTTTTTAAAAATCTCAGCTAATATTTGTGTTGAACATTCCACACACTTCCCAGCCCAACAGAAAAGAAATGCAGGTTACTGTCTCCCAACTCCAACACAGCAAGTGGTTTTAAAAATGGAAGTTGTCTTTTTGTTTGAAAACAATCTCTCTGGAGATGAGCAAAAGCAGTTTTTGAAAGACGTGTAACCAGCTGCCTAAGCGTCATTTGCTGACATACCATGGACTGTTGTGATGTAGCTGTTGTGATTGTCTAGTAGCTTAGGATACAAAACAAGATTTTGGATGCCAAGATACATAAATGGATTAAGAAGACCAGAGGCTGTACTGCTTCAAAAAGGACATAGCATCTCACCATTTGCATTGAATATTTTCCAAGAATATAAGAGCCAATGGGGGGAAATTTTGCAATAGGTTGTTTTGAAAAGTTTCCTTTCTGTTCCTTTCTTTCAAACTGGCTTTATGAACTATACCAAATACAAAATAAATTCTCTAAGGAGGTTATCACACTGCTTCCCTTTTAGCATTGTCCTCTCAATACCAGGATGTCACATTGTAGCTGATCTAAAAGCTGTAACCTAAAACTAAACCAGCGTAGAGGTAGGCAAGTACCTGAGTGAGTGATAAGATAGTTTTAAACATATACAAAGAATCCCAGCTAATCCATTGAACCCTAAGTGCAGGTGTATCATTGGCCAAATAAATAAGTGACTTGAGACCATAACCAATCACATGTGTATGCCAAATAAATTCAAACCCCCTATTTAAGGGGGGGTGCAGAACAATAAAAGAGCTTTTGTCACATAGATCACAGAGGGATATGTTGTCTGTCACCAACCACAACCCCAGTCAACATTATACCAGGACAGCATAAGCCTTTTTGGCCTCAGCAGAGCTACACTGATTGTGACACTGACTGATAGTATGACCAGTCATTTTAAGTCCTCCTAGTTATGTGGCTCTATTGCCAGCTCCATTATATTTCACATGAAGCTGCTGAAGAAAAATTTTAACAGAACTTCAGCAAATAGACCAGAGTCTCCTATCTGTAGCCCCTTTCAGGGGAAGGCTCATTACCCAAAGCATGTTCTGTGAAACATCTTCCACCTTACTCACATGCAGTTTCATGGGGATTTTGCTTTGTTGAATAGGTGATTTGGGTGCAGTGTTTATATATTTGATCTCTTGTTCTTCTCACAATACAAAGTAAAAAGATCAGTAGAGAGTCACCAGCAAATCCTGAAATTTTCCAACCCATCTGCAATAATTGTAACTGCTTTTAAACTCACCATAACTCCAGACATCACTTTGATGAGTGTAAATCCGGTGTAAAATTGACTCCAATGCCATCCATTTAATAGGAACCTAGGAAAATTCACAAAGAATCCTTAAGATGCTGACCCAAAATTTTTCAGGGATATTTACCACCAGGTGGTGTGTAAATCGATAATTTGATTGCAGAAGGGAAAAAAGACAAAAACAGCCAACACAACTATCTGAATGGTAAAACAGGCAACTTTTGAGTCCCCCTTTATTATTTTCATATATTATGAAGAACCTGGAAATGTGTGGAATACTAGGTATATAAAAAATATCCCTTACTAAACTTCTTACTTCACAATATTTGTAACAGTCAAATAATTTCTTTTTTGCCTGCTATCAGAACAGGACACAAATCCTGTCTTAGGCCACATCACTGAACTACACTCGTATGGTTTCTATTTATGGCCTCTGCAATATTTGCAAGCAGCTTCTCTTTAATTTCTCAGCAGGACACATTCCCTCCATCAGCACGCAGTACAACATAAAGGCGTGTTGAACCAAGCCTGACAGGTCTTTCTTCTGCTATAAATATGCAGCATTCCCTTTCTCTTTATAAACTCCACAATCTTATTGGTGTTGGCTACACTGATGAATTTTCCCAGACATCCTGGGTGGGAAAAAGCATTTGCTGCTCTGCTCCCACTGCAGTCCCACTGGCCTGATGCTGCCTTGGCTGATTTCAGAGGACTTCCACAGGCTTCAAAGGCAGCACGCTGAGATGGCAGCTGAGAGCTTTGGAAAATACACTATCTTTGTTCCTCCTTTGAGGCTTGTGTGCAAGCACAAACACCAGCAAATGTGCAGTAGTTCATTCTGCAGTGTGCTTTACCTTGCCTCCCTCAGCATGATATTCCTTCTCATCTGCACCGAGCAGCTTTGCCAGTCCAAAGTCTGTGATTTTCACGTGTTGAGGAGTCTTAACAAGGACGTTCCTGGCAGCAAGGTCACGGTGCACCAGGCGCCGTTCCTCCAGATAGTTCATGCCCTGCAATGTAACACATGGTTGGTAAGGCCTCGTGCACTCTGTGCTCAGACACACAAATCACCAAACCTCAGCTGCTTTGTGGTATCTACAGACACCTCCATAAACATGTGGTAAGTTATTCCACCTGCACTCTCCATTTACGTGATGTTTATTGCAGGGCTAGGATGAGTGCTTGCACTATTACTGTTACCCTTCAGGAGCTTTCTTGTGGGTCCAGGCACTAGTGGAGTGATGAAGGAAAAAGAGGCAGCAGTGGGTAAAGTAGATAGTAGCAGGATGGAACTTGCAAATAAAGGGAAAAGTCTTCTTTCAGCTGCACTTGTGCAAAGCCAGTGACTTCAGGAGAGCACAGTACAGAGTTTAACTATCCCCTGCCATTATGTACACACACCAACCCTGCAGAAAGTATTTAGACAATCATT
Organism: Sialia sialis; assembly: GCA_009812075.1. NCBI lineage: Eukaryota > Metazoa > Chordata > Aves > Passeriformes > Turdidae > Sialia > Sialia sialis. Next base: position 169,827 of record VRYO01000406.1, read on the forward strand.
CAAAGTTACTCATACCATGTTTTATTGCAGGTAGTGTACTCTGCCTTCTCCCTGCTAATAATGAGGCAGTCCACTGAAAAGGTAAAAATGGGGGGTGGGGAGAGGAAATTAATTTTAAGTCTGAACTCAGAGTTGCATCCATTTTCCAGTCCTCTTTGAAAAAGGCACATTCTTCCAGTTTCACTGCCTCCCATGATTAGGCTGGATTCACCGTATCATGTGTTTTTTGGTACGATTGCCTCTCGAGGAAGAATATAATTAATTGTGCTGGTTTGACTGCTAAAGCATAAATCTAACAGCTGTATTTCTGACCAAAGAGATTACTCCCCTTTCCCTCAACATCAGTGTCTTGGTATATGGAATAAAAAAGTTCATAATTTCCAAGTTTCCTGCAATATCTTTTCCAAAACTCACTATTATTCCCAGTCCATACATTTGTGCTAGTGGTGGCTTATGCACTTGCATTTTTATGGAGACATTTGATGAAAAATTACTTTTAACCTACAAAGTTAGCACAAAAATGATCATGTTGATGTGATGGCAGAAGACCAGAGGGAATAATTGGCTTCCAATCCTCCACCCGCTTCCTAAGCCCACTTCTAAGCTGGACCACCATCGTATCCTCCTTCCAAGTCCCTCAGCAGAACTTTACCCATGCACTGCTAATGTTGCCAAAACAAACCATCCAAACAAACTGGCACAGTGCCACTATGAGCGTGCACTGAATCACACAAATAGCAGAGCTCTTGAAACAAAAACTTCGGAGCTGCTGACAGAAAACAGACCATCTTTAAAAAAATAATAATTCTGTAATCTAGCCCCAGTAGGACAAAAAACTTTCCTGCTAAAATTGACTTGCTGCAGAGGCTAACAAGACTCAGAGCTGCTGAAAGACAGAATATCAGTGTGACATTAAGCTGTTTAAGGTGCTGATATCTGAAGACTCATGCATGTGCATAACCACGCACTGAAGATGTTGAACTGCCTGTTTAGAAAATTCAGCAGATTTTAAATTGTGTTCAGGCCTGGAGTTTAATTCATTTTTTATCACTAACCATGAGACCACTGTGTTCAAAGAATTCCTTCACTGTGTTTCTGCACTTGGAGCACTCTGTCATAACACCTTGCCTGGAAGAGAGAACTCCGTACCTCAGGAAAAGATAATGTTTGTAAAAGATGCAAAGAAAACTTATTTCAAAGCTGTGAAAACAGGAACAAAAATAAGCTTCCTAGGGAACTTGCCTCCTGCTGGTTAGTTACCAGACATGTGTTTGCTTCATTTTTTTTCCACTCATAAGTAAATTTTTAAAGAATCAGAAAATGTTCAAAAATCTGGCATAACTTTATCAGTACCAGACACATTGGTGGGAAAAAGCTGTACATAAGATTTATGAGTGCTTAGAGGAAAACTTCAGTGTGGAGCTGCACAAAAGAGTATGTTGAAGGTCAGGCATCACTGGCAAGCTTAGAAGTTGCTATGGGCAAATGTCGAACCATGAAAAAATCAAACGAAAGCAAACAATTGTGAATGGCAGCCTTTGGGGAAAGCAATGCCCCAAGGACCTGTTTGGGGACACATTTTGCACCTTAAAAATTAACAAGGAGAAGAAGGAGGAGGAGGGAAATATGGCCTCCAGCTCATCCTCCAAAGAGACTGAAACCAGGACAGAGCAGTAATTGATTCCAAACAAGAAAGCAAAAAAGTCACAAAAAGTCACAAAAAAATGTAACTCACATCCCAGGTGGACACGTAAATTAGATTTCACTTGTTGTCGAGTGCAATGTAAATAAAGTACACACACTGAGATGAAAAATGTGCTCTGTAGACATTTGGTGGATACTTTTCTGAGGTCCTCAGTATATTTCCTGAAAGCAAACCACAGCTGGGCAAGCCTGGGATGTACACAAGGCCTCAAGGGACCGATACATTTTTAAGTGTGTGGTTATCCTGCAAACCAGCATTCCTGAAATAAACAGCATTAAAGCAACCATGCTGTGTGGACACTGCCATCTCATGATGAATCTCCAACAAATTGCAGTTATTTTTTTTATGCTTTGCTTCGTTCTCCACACTTGCAAATGGCTAATCACCATCTAAACACAGCATATTGCAGCTAAGGGCTAGAAGCTGTATTGCAGTTCCTTTGCTCCTCTTTGCAAACAGTACCAGGTGTAATAAAGAGTCCTTTTTGGCCATGCAGTTAGAAGCATGCAGCACCTATGAATTACAGAATAGCTCTGGGGTGCCTGAATGCCTTTTGGTGAAAGCCAGCCTGAGCAAGGATGGAGCTGGTATTCAATAGTCAGCAGTTTCAATCCCTGGCCTCAGAGATTTCAGCATGAAACTCTGCAAGGCACACAAGAAGATGTATTCAACATCACTGTCCTGTGACATAGCCTGAAGAAAACCACTGATGGAAGCACATTTTGTTATGGGAATTGCCTTCCTAGCTGCCTGTGCTGCATCGCATTTGTATTGCATTATTATTTCAATACGGGGTGCTTGGTTTGGACATAAATGTCTAGGTGATAGTATTATGCAGACCAGAAGCATTTTGAAGAATAGTTAAGGTTGCTCATCAGCATAAAAATAGTAAATAGTTAAGGAAGAGACACTGCTTACTGCCATGTATAAGGTACCTAGGATCCAGGTGGTGAAACAGAAAGATGTGCAAAGACTGGTAACTAAATAAACTCATCACATGCTGTCAGTTTTAGCTGATCTGGAGCTCTGGTGTGCTTACCTTTGCAATCTGCACACACCAGTTGAGGAGGTACTGAGAGCCAATGTTGTCCTTGTGCTCTCGGATGTAATCCAGGAGGCAGCCATAAGGCATCAGCTGTGTGATGAGCTGAACAGTTGAAGTGAGGCAGATTCCCAACAAGCGACACACATGAGGATTGTCAACACTAGCCATCACATAAGCTTCCTGAGAAGAATGGCAAAAAAATAACAGTGAAACACTCCCTTTGGCATGACATGAATATTTGGAGGCAGTTTAAAATAAGTTGGTCATACAAGAAGTTGGTAAAATACTATATGCAAACTCTGTGTCTCATATCACATACAAAATACACATATTTCCCACTCCGTGGATTGACTATTTTCCATTCAGTGAAATGTCCAGACTTTGAACACCAAATCATCACTGAGATGCCACAGTAGAGCCAGTCTCTCACTACTGTACACCAAGCAAACATTGGACATAAAATCCTGGGAGATTAAAACTTACAGACCAAGGAGGAATTAATAAATTGAATGCCAACTGGAAGCTGATGGGATTTCATAATTTTGAACACCTAACTGCAAGGGCAACACATTTTATCCCCACAGACCTTTTAATGAAACTGACTGGAAATCAGCATTTTTGAGAATTCTGCTCCCCTGTCAAGGTTAGTACTAACCCAGAAAGTCAAAGTTGTAATTTAGAATGTGACTGACAGTCTCATTCTTTAAGGGACCATGTTCTTCTTGACCATGTTGCTCCTCAGTCCATGCCAAATCAAATAGATTAATAATCAATTCACCACTTTAGAAACTTGAATGCTTGTCTTTAAGAAACAACAGTGAAAATACTCTCCTCAATTGGCAAAGCCATTTTAGACTCATACAGCAATGAAAGTGATACTAGGAAAGTACTTGGAATGTGGGAGTCCAAGCATTACAGACCCTTTAGTCAAATGGAATTTTGGGGTTTAGTTTCATAAATATGTGAAAAACTCTTTTTTCAAATGTGGGTACACCCTGTGTAGCTTTAGGTACCTATCTATGACACCCAAGATACCGCCTCTTCTTTTGTTCTTCAGTGGGAAGTTTTCCCTCTGAAGGGAAAGACCTCTTCAGAGGCTAGCTCAAATACATAAATTAACATGGCCATGGGGTAAAAATTCCTGACTTTGTGGTTTTTGTGTGCAAAAACTGCCTATGGATTGAAATTTGAGATCCATATTTATACTTAAATCTACTGACAAGTGCCAGCTCAAAGAATGGATTCCGGTTGGGGAAAAAAATTAGAACTACAGCTGTTTGGTTTCTTTAACTAACTTTGTATCTGATTTACAGTATGTCACTTTCAGATATTTTAGAAGTGATTTGGTTGAAAAGCAACACAAGGGGAAATGAATGGGAATTATTCCGTTCAGTGAGCAGGTCAGTGTCTTGATTCAGCATCTGGAGTAACACCTGCTAATCACTCCTTGGCAATTTGGGCTAGCAGTCCCCAAAGCCTAAAATCATAGTGAAGACATAAATGGCATAAAGGAAAGAGCAAATCTGCTCTTTCTAAGAGCTTAAGAAAATAAATACCATAGCACTTCACTCATCATCTAGCAAGCATTCCACATGTGTCACGTAGCTCCATAGCTGGTGAGAACTATTATTAAACAAAGTTATTAAGGCAATGATGTTCACGAAATAAGCAACCCCAATTCTCAAGCCTCTGTGGCTCTCTTAATTCTCTCTGGCCTCTGTGTTGTTGCTTAATGTACCAACCTAAGCAAAACATGATGTAATGCAGCCTCTTTTGAGGTACTAGTTCTGCATTTAGTATCCTTGTTTTGGAGACCTCAGGATGAAAATGGCCTCCAGGCAGACAGGGATCTCCACCAGAATTGGTTAGAGCTCGTCAACCTACTGCATGATGTGGGCACACTGTTGAAAAACATCCCTCTGCCATGCATAGCACTGATTGTATGGGCTAGCTCAAGGAAAGATAAAGCAGGAACATAATCTGCTATTCAGTTTGTATATATTTGTGGCATCATTTTTCAGAGATTCTTGCAAATTTGTTATTCAATACTCAGACATAAGCAGAGACCAAAACAACTTCATTTCTCTATGCTTCCAAACTGAGCCATTGTAATGATGAAGGATGCCTTGGTCCCTGCTGGGATTAAGATCCATATTGTATTCATTTTGGCAGGGCAGGGTGGGGGGAAGACTTCAGAGTAGGAGCTGTTCTCACTGCCCATCTGCTGCACAGCCCTCGCAAAGCTCAGCCGGGGCTGAGCACTGGGATGCTGCAGGAGCCGGGTGGGCGTTTGGGCCACACAGCTTTCAGAGAGTGTCCAAGTGTTGGCACCGCCTCTTCCATTTGATACTGCAAAGGAAAATAGGCCACCACCCCCTCCTTGCAGAAAGCAGAACAGAGCTATTGTGTGGTTGTGGGTCCCTCTAAGTAGCCCAAGACATTAAAGTGGGTCTTTGTTTCAACTGTTTATCTTGGAAATCTCTTCGGGTGCGCTCTGACCTGCTCCAAGTATGCTTGGTATTTAACAACAACCTTTGAATTAACCCTACCCTAATAAAGTCAGCCAGAGCTTGCCTGGATTATAAGAGCTAAAGCTGCTCTGCTTCTTCTATACCTAGTGATTCTGTAAGACAAATCATCTTTAATTAGGCATTATTATCTTTGAGGTTCCAGTGACCTTGGAAAAATGGTTGTAGCAAAAATTTATTTTGAGAAGTGCCTTTGGAGTCATCCCTCTGACTTCTTTCACTATTTTTTTTTTAAATTTAGTTCTGAAATACAGAGTTCTGCCAGCCAAATTATCTAAAGACTAACAGGATTGAAAAAGCAAGAGCTTTTTGTTAAATAACCTAATTAAAAGGAAAAGATAATGTGGGGATTTGCTACGGAAATTTCTTTTAGAAGAGAAAGCACTTTGATACCACTGAAGAGCCTACAGTCCCTGCTTCTACTGCCCTGTCCAGTGATCTTGACCTGGTGAAGGAAGGATGAAGTACTGCAGGCTTGTTGACTAACCTTTCCTCCAGGATACATCCCTTTAGGAATTTAATGCAGTTAAGTCCAAAGCATCCTTTGTGAATACTCTGTTATGCTCCTTATCGCTGTGAAGAGCAAAATGTGGAGCCGGGCTCAGGGCAGGCAGCTGAGCAGCATCTCTGCCAGTTCCTCTGTGCAGGGAATGCCAGTGAAGGGAGGGATCACAGGCAGGTACGAGGACCACATACATAGTGACCTGGGGAAGGGCTGAGTGTCCAACTGGAATCTAACTAAACTAAAACCAGAATGGATGTTGCCTCCTGTATGGATTTGGAGATGGACCGCCTATTCTTCTGCACTGCTGCAATATGCCTATCAAATCATATGGCGCATAACACACAGTCTGTTGAAGCAATGTGTTGGAATAATACCGTTTGTTCAGGGTGACTTGAAAAATCTAGTGAGCTTTATTATCCTCAGTAGCACAAGTGATAGTTGGTTCACAGACATTTATCCTGAGACCTCTCACTACAAGGATGGGCTATTTGTTAAGATCTTCACAGCCTCAACCATCTGAGATGAATCTTCCTTGTCATTTGTTAGCCAAAACTGGATTTAAAAAGAAAAAAATCCTTCGAAATTCAGTCCCTACCAAAACATTAAAAATTCTAATTTTCCCCATGGCTGAAGGACTTGTGTGCTTGATTAACAACACCATCAATTCCAGACAAACAGGTTTATTTGGGACATATGAGGGACAGGACAGAAAGACAGACACACTGTCGTTGCTTAAAACTGAACCACAGCACAGAAAATCTGAAGCTACACTGAACATCTGAGCTCCTCTCCTCACTCAGTATTCTACTTTCCTTGTACAGAAATTTATATATTCTCGGTGCTGTACGTTTCATGGCTTTGAATCTAGTTAAGATTTTCATCAATTCCAGGTTTGGGAAACTTTGTATTTAGGACTCTGTCTCACTCGTTGTAAACTCATTTATGAACTCCTAAATCAGTGTCCCATATTTCTCCTGTTTTCTGAAGGGATGAGCTATATCCAAACAATAAAATAAAAATCCCAAGCTTCTTTTAGAAGGTGAGATAATTTCTTCCAGGTCAGAGAAATCAGACAGCTGGGATTTAAATTTATTTTTTTTATTTATAGTTAATTTCATCCTATTTAATCAAGCAACTAGCTTATGACAATTTTCAGGATTCATAAATCATTAGGTCTGTTGTTATTTGGCTTAGTTGTATCACCATAATGACAATGAATGCTACAGCTTAAGGCCTGAAATATCAGAAAAAAGAAAAAATAATTAGTTGTAAATGTATAGTCCTGACCACTCCTTACCTGCTACCCCATGAGCATAAAATCCATGTTTGGATTGGGTTCATGAGAGACACAAAAGCACCTCACAGACTGGGCTGCAAAGTGCAGAACTACTCGATGGAGAATTGAGTTTAAGATGCAAAAAAATTTTCCCACAAAAAATCCTGAAACCCCGCTAGTTGTTAGAGAAGAAAATCCACAGATCACTGACAACTTGAGAAAACAAACATAGAAACTCACATCAAGTATCTCCTTGTTGGCTTTTGGTGATGTAGCCTCTCTCAATTCTTTAATAGCAACAGGAATTTTAACCTTCTCTCCTTCTGGGATCCAAAGTCCCTACCAAAAAGAAGTACAAAGAGTTATTCAGTTTCATACCTAAAGGTTAATTCCCACAGTTACATATATATTTTTTACATCTTCTGAGGAGATTCAAATATTCTGAGCAATGGAAAGACATGACAGACAAAAAAAAATATGCAAAAAATGTGTCTTGTGGGTATTAACAAATTCTTGTTCATGGAGCGGTACTTCTTTTTCAGTCACCTCTAACATACTTTCCTGAAAAAACATGTTCATTACTGTGCCTGTGTAAGTAGCCCAAGAGATGCATGAAGAGCAATTTTTGTGGGTGGAAATCTAACTAATTAGAGCAACTGCATGTGCAAAGCCTTGTCACTTCCAATTTATAAATTGTGGGATGAAAATAATTAGCATTTTCTCATTAAAACCAGATGGCACCTATACTGTACAAATAATCCAGTTTTATACATATGCAGTGGCAGGGGAGTCTATGTCCCACTGGTACAGTGCTCTGCATCTGTAGTGTCAGGAGGCCATCTGGGTGGCAGGTCAGCAGTGTGGCACTGTGAGGGCATGCTGCTGAAATCCCCTGCAGTGCAGCTGTACATCTTTTTGTGCCCCTGAAGTTCCTAATCATAGCTGGAAGCTCGATTCAGAATACAGATTCTTCTTTATAAAGAAATATAGGAAGCTACAGTTAATGGAAAAGCCCAAAACACGTATCTTAAATAAAAGGAGGAGCACAGAAAAGTGGAACTTGATGAAGAAGCACAGAGGACAAACAAACACCGAGAGAAAAAATAACTTGTGAATCAATACAACTGAAGGTGTGCAGACACTTTCACACACCTGAATCAGTTCTAATGAAAGAAGTATTGAAATTTATAAAAAGAAGATCCCAGATGATGCAGAAAAATGGATTTGCACTGAGTGAATCAAAGTGCATTTCTTTTTCTTGTTAATATTTACAGTGGGGTATATTTGACGGTGACAGTTTTTAACTCAAGATCTTTATTCTCCAGTTTCAGCAGTATGGCTTTGGCCACGATTTGCATAAACCTTCTCCTGTTATCCAGTTTCTAACAGAACTAATGATGATTAAATAATCTCTCTACCCTTCAATAAATAGATACATGATAAAAAGATCTAGTTTTTAAAAAAATCTACACAATGATCAAAGCTCCCAGTTCTTGCTTTGTTTGGGTGGCTCCTGCAGGACAGAGCAGGATGAAAAGGGTAATAGAAACATGATGATCTTACCTTATAAACAGTGCCAAAAGCTCCAGAGCCTAAAACCTTGACCTTTTTAAATTCTGTTTCCTTTAAAATTCTCAGATGAGCCTGGTTTGGTGCCTCCCCGCTGGGTGTCAGTGGTTCAACAAGCTAGTGCAAAGAGAATATGATGTTAGAAGGTTACACAGCCTGGAAGGTTGAATACTTTAATAAATACTTCCTTTAAAATAAAGAACATTTGATTCCATGTGAAGTTTTTGGGAGGATAACTCTGCTCAGACTTGCAGGAATAAATACTTGCTACAAAAATCAAGCATGGAGTGGCAACTGCCATTTTGAAGGAGAATGAATGAATACTTCTTCTCAAATGGAGGCTATGACTTCAAAGACTTGAAAAACATGACATGAAAAATAATGCAATTACCACAGATGCTAAAGGAGATTATTTCTGTTTTGTGAATAAATTATTAAAATGTTTAAAATAATGGGCAAGAATCACCTGCAACCTTTCATGTCTGCTCCTGTTTAACTGGATAAAATTCCCATGGTACCAGTGGTGTACAAGCAACAATTGAAACACTGACAGTGATTCTTTCCTCAAAAAAAAAAAGGCTTTGAAATATCTATTGATTTTTTTCAAAATTTTATCTCAGCCCTATTGCAAACAGGGATAATGCCCTCCAAAGATTTTTAATGCTTTTATGCTGCATAGGTTAGCTTTTTCCTTAGTGTTTTTCCTTTTGGTTTTTCTTCTAATAAACCATATTTATCTAGATTCAATCTGATTTTAGAGGACAAGCAGCCTCTCTGCTGTGATGAAATATCCTCATTTTGAGGAGTCCAGAGGGTACAACAGGAGCCGAGCACAAATTGAACTCTACTACCTCAACTGCAGAATACAGCAATATGTTTTCTTATTTTTTTTAAAGATATTAGCAGCTGACTCTGCAAAGCTGGCAAGTACGGAAAAAACCTGCAATTGGGATTTTAGAAGAATGTTAAAAACAATTGGTTAATTTACCAGAACAAGAGTAGAAAGAGAAGGGGGCTAACCACAAAAGGGCAGCTTCCCCCCCCAGGATTTGGAATTTTGCTGTATACGATGTATCCAGAGGGTGATGCAATGCACACAAAGCCATGCAAAAAACAAAAAGCAGTGCAGAAATCTTGCTCATGCCCAATAGGGTGAACCATTCACTTTGATGGCACTGTGGGCTTTTTGTGTGAAAAACAAACCAAAGACAAGACACAAACACTTCCTCAATTCCTTTCTCTCCTCTCCTTTTTTTTCCACAGGATCAGGCATGCAAGGGGGTAAAATTTTCAAAAGCACCCCAAGGTGCCACAGGAGCCTCAGGGCTTGTCTGGAGGGATGCATGATTTGGGGCTGAAGGTAGTATGGATCGGCAAACACATTACACCTCAACTTAAAGGTGTCATTTTTTCTGAGTTGACTATCTCAGTTACTTTCCTTAGGACTAAGACATCCAAATCCCTTATATATTTTGCAAATCACACGCAGAAGGATCAGATTTGAGATTGAGAAGTTGTTGGGCGTGTGCCGCTCCTTTCCTGATGGCAGCCCATCTCCCATCCCAAGGGATGACTGAGCGACAGGGCTACAGGAGGCTGCTTTAATGCGCCGGCACAAGGAGAAGGATCCCCCGGCCCAGGGGAAGCAGGGGGCTGGCAGTGCTCACCTCCCTCTCCTGCAGCAGTCGGCGCAGGGTGCGCTTCCTGACGATGTGGCGTCTCCGCAGGTACAGGCCAATGCCCAGGCCCACCACCACCAGGCACAGGAGGCCTCCAACAACGCCGGCTGCGATGGAGGGGATCTTGGAGCTGCAAAACAGGAGGCAGTGCAGAAAGAGGAAAGAATTCTTAGGTGCTCGATTTTAAAGAAGCCCTACAGAGGTTGCAGGAAGCCTTACGTTTTGATCAGACTCTGGACACCCGCGTAAGTTTATCTGACATTTCAAATTTCTTGGGCACCTGTGTTTTTAAGTCCCTCATCCAGTAATCTGTTCAAAGTGGTGCTTAATTTCCATCTGGGCTTAGACCACAAGTCTTCATTCTTCCCTCAAATTCACAATTGGAACTGATCCTCATAGCTTAAGCGAGGGAATTTCTCCTCCCTCCAACAAACTCACCAAGCACATGAGCATCATATCTGTGATGCCTGGGTGTGCCAGCTGTGGGCAGCCCATGAGTGATCAGAGACACAAAGTGTGTGGAGAGAAGGCATCTCAGAAAGGCATACACACTTGTGGTACCAGCAATGCAGCTGACATCCTCCCATTATTTTGTGGGGGGGCATGCTGTAAAGGGTCACAGTGAATGTCAGATCATCTGTCTTCCTTACAAAAACAAATGTCTGAAACCAGGTATTGTGTACCATCCCCACTGTACCCACAGATTGCTGCCTCTTTATTAGAGCCTGGGTAATTGTAAATTCAAGCTGAAAAGAAAAACCTGTTTTCCAAGGTTGTTTTTTTGGTCTATACTTAAGAGATTCTTCCCAGCATTTTTCTAAGTTGCCCCAGGGATTACAATTAAATGCAGTCACTTTTTAACAGTACTTCTAGGCTGAATTTATCTTGCCGCAGCATGACTTTGTGGCCAGAAACTTAATTCCGCTCTCTCAAGCACATCATGAAGCCAAACAGTGTGATATAAGATCTAGTCTGAGTGTGACAAATGAGCATTCTTCTGGGCACACAGTATTTGGAGATGTACAGATCACAGAACTGGAAAAGACCCTTTGCATCTCTGAGTCTCCTGTAACACAGATAACTATATCAGTCCTAAACATATCTTTCTCTGCCCTTTATCCTTTCTTTTTCCATCCCCTCTTTTTATTCTTCAGTAACACATCCCTGGTCTCACCTTGACAAAAACTGTAGGCAGAACAAGATTTTGAAGTCTTGTGCCAGTAGCAGTATTTCTCAGTTCTTTAAACCATTTTTATAGGTCTGAGCCTGGTCTAATTGGTCACTTCCCTCTAAACAGCTGAAGACTTTAGTCTCAGCCTTGCAGTATCCAGTGTGGAAATGTAAACACACACACACACACACACACACACACACACACATTCTTTCCAGCTCTGCCATTAATTGTAGCAGATGAAATACTCACCCATTTGGACAGCCTTCAAGACCTGGCCCTTTGCACCTGTAAAAACAAATGAATGTTACAAACATAGTAGGTCTGGCCTACATACTTCAGTAATTCCAACTAAGAAGAGCATTACTGATTTGAAAGTTTGTGTTTCAGAGCAGTCCAAGTGTTAACATAGGAATTTATAATAGTTACACACTCCATTAAATATCAGTAAACAACCTTGCTCCAAAATCTTTTATCTAGAGAAACAGCTATGCTGCAAACTTAGTTTAAAGAATGTTTTAAAATCACTTTTTAGCATGTGGTAGAAGAGGGGGAGGACATAGATACACAAAATTCATAGATTCCTTGTTTCTGTGCAGAGCCCAGGGCTGACTATGGAGGAGGACAGAAGTAGCCTCCTCCTTCTACAGCGACACAAATACATGTGGAATCTTGTCATTGCAGACACTCCTGCATAATCCTTGTTTCCTGATGAGGTAGGGATTTCAGTTTCCAGACTTTCTGTTGCAATGGAAAACTTCAGTAGCAGATCCATGGACTTCCATCAAAAAATGAGATTTGACAGTACTCTCTCAGGCTACAGTTTGTTGGCATCTGTCCATGGTATTTTTCCTTTAAAATTCAAAGTCTTATGTTACTGGTAATGTAAACAGGTACAATTCTTATCCAGAGAGCCAGACACCCTACTAGCAAGTTATTCACTCTCCATCTGAGTTTAAAATACCAAAATTTTGGCAGCACAGTGCAAAAAAGAGAAAATAAAACACAGATGAAAACACAGTGGCTGGGTTAACTTGATGGTCTAATGAGTGTGAGAGGCACAGTGCATTCCCCAGGTGCTGCTGGGCAATGAGATGTATGCTCTTCATGGGAATTGTGGTCTCTGTGGCGTCTACTGAGGAAGGAGAGCATTACTGAGATGGTGACATCACCTCTGGAATACAGAGCACAGGAAGGAGTAAGGTCCAGTTTGTGGTATCCGCTCCCTGTGCTGACTTAAGGAAAATGGATCATCCCAAAACAATTCCAGACGAGGTCAAGTAGTGGGTAATGAGTTAGCCCATGCCAGGAAAACTGCTCTGGAATCCCTCTCACTGAGAGGAGGAATCAGAAAAATTTCAAAATGCCAGGTATAGTTGCAGATCATCTATTGTGACTTGGCCTGGTCTGGGGAAGGGAGAGGTGAAGCAACTACTTGTTTTATTGGGCTTTAGTTCGTTTGTTTGTTTGTTTTCGTTATTTGGATCTTCCCTTGTGTATTTGCCTTGTTTCTGGGCCAACACAGTGCTCTAAGACCCAGCATCTGGAAGGTCTTGTAAGTTCACTGGGCTCCCATGCAAGAATGTGCATCTTGGTGTCCTGGACATGCTGGAAGTGCTGCGCATACCGATTCCTGGATTCCAGATCCTCAGCCTTGTTAGCTTTCCTACCAGCATACAGCTTGTTTTGTTTGCTCAGTTGTGTAACTAAGCACAGAGGGGCTGCACCTGCAGAGCAGAGCCACCAGCTTGCTTATCATCATAGGAGACAGATTTTGCCTTGGGCTTCTCTCTTCAGGTGCTCAACAGAAAACTGATCTAGGGGTCCAGACTTCACAGTCTACCTCCTGGATATGAATTTCTGTGTTCTGCAACAAAGCATGTGCAGCTGCCCTTGATAAGAATGTGAAATTGGAAGACCTCACCTAATTTCAGAATGTGACTACTGTCCCTCAAAGTATCTCCCTCAAAATTCTGGTTTGCCCTGCTACTTTAAGATGGCAAGTTCTCTATGCACTTCCTAAAAGCAAATAAAACTGTCTGAGGGATTGTAGCAGTGTGAGGAATGACTGACCAGTTCTTCTCTTACACACTAAAGCAGAGGCAGGAAAACTGTAGATTTTTATCAGTCCCCTTCCTTTTCCAACACAAAGCCATCAATACCAAGTCTCGTAGGATAAAGTAAAAAGGTGTTCGGGAAGAAATAGAGACATCAGCTTGTGCTTTTCAAATCCCACTTGGTTTTCTGATTGATTTCACAATTCTGATTGATTTCAGAGAAGAAACAAAGCCCATAAGTATTATCCTTCCAGGACTATATACAACTATCTTTCTTAATGTGGAATTTTATGATGACACCCTACATAAGTAACCCAGATTTCATGGAATCTAAATAATTACTTTTTCATTCCTGAGGAAACCAAAATGACAGATGTGACCTTATGAAGTAACTCAAGATCTTATGGATAAATGAAATGAATATAACAGCAATTGTAGTCTTTGATACGTTTCTCTGCTTAATGGATAATTAGTTATATTTACAGCTCCTGAAAACTACTTCATCCTGAACTACAAGTTACCTGTATATGTAAATATTATTTGTCCAGTGCCTACACAACTATTTATTTCCTAAATAAGATTTCCTAAATAAAATTTCCTAAATAAAATCAAGACTTTAACAATTTTCTCCTCCACCCATAGTTCCTAGTTTGATGTAATACAGTCATGTAGTATATATCATGTTATGTTTGATGGCCTTTTAGAAGGCACTCACACTATAACAGACTAAGTTAACAATCATAAAATAAATGGAAAACCATTTTTAAACATTTTTAAACGTTACAAAAATTTTACTTTATCCTTTCTTTTTAAGTAACCTTCCAAGAGTGACAAAGGCATAGAATGCTATGCTTCTATAGCCTTCCCTCTCAGATGCCCTGGCCTCTTTCTCATCTTCCCCCAAAATCCCTTAGCATTTAAAATGAAGACTGGTGAGACAAAGAGTGTTGATAGCAACTGTAGATGGAGGCAGGATGTGTCAGCCAGTGGTATTGGCTATAGCAGTGGCTTCTCCTCCTTGCTTATTCACCCCAGTGACTCTGTCTGAGTTTATTTCCTGTACTCTGTGAGACTGACAAGGGAAAATCAAATCTTTCAACAATTACTAGATTAATTAAGATGGTGAGTGTCTTTAATTGATGACCATATAAATGAGGTTTATATGTTCAAGGCTTTTGAGATGTTGCTTTCTTTATCGTAGCATACTTTCTCAGCTGTATTAGAGACTAGGGCAAAAGGAAGCTTGTGTTAAAAATTCCCAAGAGAAAACAGGAGAATTGGGAGAGAAGGGGTCTTTTGGGCTAAGCAGGAGAAAACATCCTTCAATCTATTTCCTAATGAAGGCTGAAAAATAGACTCAGCAAAGAAAATTGAGACTCATAGGGACTCTTCATGGCATTTCAAAAGAAGCAATGTATGACCAGTATGCATACCTAAAGCAAAAAAATGAAATTTGTGACAAAACTCAGCTGGGAAGAGAAATCTTTTATTTGAAGCTTCTTCAAATAAGGAAAACAGAGAGAGATTCTGGGAACCCTTGCTTGCATGACTACAGAAGTCTGCACACTTAATCATGCTGATAAGATTTTGTGGGCTCTAGCCATGAAATTGGACAGGGACAGAAATGAAGTTGTTTCTTGTCACGCAGGAATTGCTGAGACTGTGGTTTCTAAGGAGGCAAAAGCTTTGTGAGACAGATGTTTTTCACCCACTGCTGAACAGATTCATTCCCACGGCAAAATGAGGGAAAGGCGTGAAGAGAAATGACATTGCTGATGGATTGCCTTCAGAGGCACAACGCTGTGCCTGACTGCACGTTCCCATATTACAACCCTGACACTGGCTCTCTACTCATCCATGGTCACAAATGTCCCATCTGTATAGCAAATATTGCAACACTACCTCCTTCTAGCTCTCTTGAGCCCTTCAGGGACACAGCCTATTTCATCTGCCACATTTGGGCATCAACTTGAATTGGGCTATTGAGCATGTTCACAATGTAACTGATGCAAACTCAGCCCAGCTCTTTCATGTGGAAGATGAAATTGATACTCCTTTTTATGTTCTGCCATAATAACACAGGGCCAAACACACTGAGGCATATGTTGGGTAGCCCTCATTTTAAAAATGTCTTCTTAATGTAACATCATCTCCTGCCTGACTCTTGTGGCTACCCCATCCACTGCTAAAGCAAGGCAGAAATTGACTTCACTGATCAGTTCTGCTTGGGGAACTCGCTTGTGCATTAAGAACCACTGTGTGGCTTGTTTTACATCCCTGTCTGGCAAATTATGTTCTCCAAATCTGCATTCAAGTCTAATGTTTGATCTCGCTACTGAGGCTGCACAGTGAAAAAAAAAAAAAAACAACCTTGTTCAGATGTGGTTGCCCATTACACTGTTCCACTAATAAAGCTGCATTTCCATGTGGCCAATTAGAAGGAGGGCATCAGACCACTGTGGCCAGTTTGTATCAGTAGGGACTACTGAGGTTATTAATAAAGAACAAAGTTATTACGATCCCTTTTAAACTGAGAAAATTTCTTCTCGGGCTTGCAGTGGAAGCCCTGATAAGTCTTGACCGTGACTGTAGCAAAAGCAAGGGGCATCACTGTAAATCATGGCAAATCCACCATGCTGCTATCACTACTGTCTTAAAACCATTGCACTGAATTTCACTATGAGCACTAGAAATGTCTGTTACTTGCTGTTTCCATCCTCCATCTCCTTTTTTTCCAGGAAAGGCAACTGGTAGTTGGATTAGCTAATACATGATGTGATGGTTGGTCTGAGTATGTTACATCTCCTCTGTTGCAACACCTATTACAGGCATATTATGGAAAGATTTTGGATCAGAAAGACTTGCACGGTATAAAAAGCAGAGGCCTGTGAAGGAAAATACATCAGATATAGGCTGTCTTTTTGCTCTGAAAGCATCACAGTCCAATAATCAGCTCTCAAACCCTAAAACCTTTTCCTGTGCATCCCATGTCTTTTGTAGGTTGGAAATCAGAAGATGTAGGTCACACAGATCAATTCACACCCTGTTACAGGTTGCAGTTTAAGTGTGTCCCCAAATGAGGACAAAAATGGCTTGTATAGATTGGATTTACTGTGATGCCCGTTAAAAAAGTCACACTCACAAGGCTTTAAACTCAGACCAAATGTTAGCATATGGGAATAAGAAAAAGAATAATATCACTGTGTTACTTCACTGGGATTTTCCTCCTGAAAGTTGAAAGGTGCAGACAAAAATGGGCCCTGGGAACTCAGCATCCACCAGATGTCACTGATGTTCCTCTCAAAACCAGCAACAAGCCAGGTGGGGAAAAAAGAGATCCATCACTGGTGGATGAATCCTGTAAAATTCTCTTTTCAAGTTAGCAAACAAGCCTGTTTCAAACTCCTTAAACAATTTTTTTTCTTTCCTTCTGCATAAAAACAAAGTACCACTGACCTTTTCCTACTTACAAAATTTGTCACACTCTGCTTACATTAACTGTGTCCTCCTGACCTCTCTTTCTCCCTGCTAGTTCTTCTTCTCAATGGTTTGACATGGGACCATCAAGAAGAGAAAGAGCTCAGACAAGTTGTTTCCCCGTGTCTTTTCTTCCCTGTCACCATTCACTCCCAGGTTTTACTCACCCTCGGGTGCAGTTTGGATGGCAGAGCAGGCAAACATTATTCGCATCAGCATATTTCCAGACGAGGGTGTCATTCTCACCCAGAACCCCTGCTGGGCAGGATTTCACACAGTGGGGGCCATCTATAAAGTGGGCACACTTCATGCAATTGTCGGGGCCCTGCAAAGAGAAATAACTTGTTCATAATGCCCTTACATCAGCCCATTCAGGAGGAAATTCATAAGTTAAATCTAAATGCCTTTCACTGCTGGAAGTTTTCAGCATTGTCTGTTTTTATTACCTTGCTACCTGATATTCTTGCAAGTAATTGTTCTTGTAGGATCGACCATACAAAAGAGTTTCTGCTGCTTAAAACTAATAATTTCTTGCAGTACTATGTTGCTTCTTTTTTCCCTCTGCCTTGTGTGGTTGGAAAGCTTGTGTTTTGCATTTTAAATGGGAAAGCATTTAAAGACACCTTGATAAGGGGTTAGCTGAAAAGCAGGCAGCTTGGTTGCTACCTAGTGCAATCTGTTGTAATATAATTTAAAATAGTGAATATAGACCTCTTGATACCGCCCTGAAATACTGGGATCAAATCACAATTTTTCTAGTTTCTCAGCACAGGTTCTTTCCTCTGCCTAGAAGAGGCATAAGATGATGATGGCAACCTAAGGAGTCCATGCTTTTTTTTTTTTTTCACTTTGAAAAGAAGTGCTAGTTGCATGAAGACAAAAGTAAGACACACTATAGGAAGATTATTTTAATCACTCTAATGTCTAAGTGCCACTATAATAGACTGATTACTACATGCTAGGCAAATATGAAACAGGGGGTCACTGCCTGAAGGAGTTTATAATGTAAATAACATCCTTGAGGCCATGTGCTAGGAGGGAGGATGGAAATGCTTCACGGTACTGAGCAGTGACTCTTCAAACTGATGATGGGTGTCCTTCTTCTTGACAGGACAGGGTTAATTTCTGCAGTAGCCAGGAGGAGCATGGCTAGGACATGGATGTTATTCTATACCCCCTCATGTGCCAGGGGCAGAGGGAAGGAATTTCTTTCAGGGAGAAGGCCTTCCTTCTGAATGAGCAAGCATGGTAGAGGGAACAGTGAGGTAATGCTGGTTCTGAGCAATTATGTGTGAATCTTTCACCTTTCTTGTACACTGTTATTAATCTTGTCACTGTTACTGTTCCTTTTCTTATCTCATTGCTGTTTCCAATAAAATATTCTTTTCTCAACCCATGCTTTTCTCCTCTTATGCCTCCAGTTCTCCTTTCCAGCCCGCCACAGGGGAAAGCGGGGAGGGAGGGAGTGAGTGGCTTGTGGTTTGGAGAGTCTCAGTGGGAGTACTAAGTTGGGGAGTACCATTCCTAAGCCACAAAAATGACTAAGGGTCAAACGCTCAGAGACTGCTGGCAGTGGCAAGAGGTGTTTAAAGAGTTGGGTTAAATAACACAGAGGTGGAGCTGTGAGGAAAGAGGGAGATTTGATCTCAAAAAAGGAAAAAGAGAAAGAATTGGACTTCTGCAATTAAGATCTAACTTTGATCTAATGTGTTGACACCAATTTGGAAGTTGAGTGGTTACATGTTACTCAAATGTTTGCCATATTTGCCAAAGTATTTTTTCTTCTGTAAAAGTACAAAAAATATTAAAGACTCTACCATGTCTGTGACTATGGATTACACTTCAGAAAATAAAACTAGCACCCTGAGGTTTCCTATCCTGCTCCCTTGCCCCAAGATCTTGACTTCTAACCATGCCCATTCTCTACTTCACCTCAAATAGGGTTAAAATGAGACCTCAGGATTATCTGAACATGGGAAACACATATTAATATATGATCTGAGGCTCAGGTTTGCTAAGATAAATCTGCTCTTACAGGTCCAGTGCAGGTCGCATTGTACATGGTGGAGTTTTGCACTAGGCACTCAGGGTGGCAAGGGAGGCACTTTGAGTCCTTTTCAAATTCTCTCGGCTCCCTGCAAAACAAAAACAAAAAAAGAGAAATAATTAAACCTCAGAAATAATAGCAAGTGATAAATGGTGGTCTTCTTTTCTAGACTTTGCCACATTAGATTGAGATGATGGTACTGAGACGGGAAGAGGGACCCTCTTGACTACCACTACTACTACTACTTGTTCAGTGCAACCAGGAGGATGTAAGAGTAAGGGCAATTTGTTTGACAGTAAGACACATGGCATTCCAGTTTGCACTCTACAATTGAGTTTACTTTCCCTTTTGAGCCAGTGTCACAGAATACTCACAACCATTTCTAGAGGCTTTTAAATGGCAGTGATGCAAAGAGATCAGCAAAAACAGTTCAAGTGATTCCAAGGCTACAAATAATAATTAGGAAAGTTAAACAGCAAGGCGCTGATAATTAAATTCATGTCCTCTCTACAACACACAATGAATCATTAAAATATGAAAGTTGGGAACAGATGGTTTTAATAGCAATAAAGCTGTTCCACTTCAAGGAATGGTGTTATTAATTAAACTAAATCTACCCATCATTTGACACAAAAAAATGCCCCAATATGCCCTTTAGGTTATAAGAGCTGCTAGAGGGAATTCATTTTAAAAAAAAGACAGCTGCTAAACTGCAAGCCACTAGAGAAATACAAACATCAGAGGCATTAGCACCCTGACAAGTACTTGCTTACTACTCAGGATCTTTAAAATTCAAGCTTTGAAATTTTGCTGCTAGACATGCCTTTTCCACCTACATCACCTGTTGATTTGACACACAAGGCAGTAATATTTTTTCCATGTCCTGAGTGAGGCTAAGGCAATAATTTTGCCCGAAACAGGTGCTCTTAGTGATTTTTGGATGAAAGTTGATTCTCCTTTGACTGCAACTTTGCAAACTGCAAGGGTGAGCTGCTCGTCTGAACAAGTACAAGAGAAAAGAAGTCTACCAAGCAGTGAAGCCCTGGCTCTGGGGATGACTGAGCTCCCAGAGACTCTAAATGGCTCTGGCTCTCACCCAGTGTACTTGACATGACAGTCACAGCTTGGGCTTTAAACTTCTTTTTTTCTTATGGGAAGGAAGCCCAAGGCTTAGCCTCCTTGGACCTCCAGATAGTCTCATTGTGGGCTTAAGAGGATGTTTTCTTAGCAATCACCATGTCAGGAGCAAACTCCTAAGCAATACTGAATGGGGAAGGTGAGGTACCTTAGCTAAGTACTGTGTTCACACGACATCTCTGCAAAGTTGGGGAAATCCTGTGCAACCAGAGACACAGTTTCTTGCTTTCTTTCTAGCTACAACACATTTTAAAAACCAAAACCCCCATACTATCATCAAAAGCTAAAGCACCCCTGAGATACCTTACCCTTGCAAGATGTTGCACTGTTTCACACATTCCTTCTGACGATCAAAAAACCTGCAGGAGAAGCAGTGGAAGGGCCCTGGGCCCCAGCAGCCTACGTCTGAGCACAGGGGGTCGCAAACATGCTTGGCAGCAGCTGAGAGAGAAAGAGGGACAAGAAAAGACATGAATGTCAAGGCAAGAGAGGCGTCAAACTCTACATTCTCACTCCATCTGACCAACTGGTTCCCCAACCTGTTCCAAAACAGGTATAAATGATTCTGGTTGAGTGGATGAGGAGTAATCATGCTCCTCTAAATCCCAAAGCCTGAAATTGAGCGAATTCTGGCCATTCAAAATAAGAATGATCTCCTCTGTAACAGCTTAACAGCTGTATAATGTAGTTAATTTAGGCTGAGGGAGCTGGGGCTGTCCACTGTGGGGAAGAGACAGCTCTGGAGAAACATTGGGGCTTTCTTGTACTTGAAGGCCACTTATAACAACTTTTTAACAGGGCATATAGTGACAGGACAAGGGAAAATACTTTTAAACTGGAAGAGTAGATAGAGTTATAGATATAATGAAGATGTAGTTACAATGGGTGGTGAGACACTGGCATGAATTGCATAGTGAAGTGGTGGATGCCTAATCCCTCTAAATTCAAGGTCAGATTGGATAGGGCCCTGAGCAACCTGGTCTAGTCAAAGACATCACTGCCCACAGCAAGGGGGTTGGCCTACATGACCTTTAAAGGTCCCTTCCCCCTCAAACTGTTCTACCGTATTTCTATGACAAATTTCTAAAATACAAAAATTTCATATTCTGCAGAAAGAAATAATTAGATTTTTTCCCAAGGTCCACTGCAGTTAATAGCAGTATGGTTGAAGAACGGCTTTGATGTTGTCAAAAAAGGCCAGTGTTAAGAGTTAGCTTTTGTATCTTTCAACTGACGTGGCTTCACTATGTTCACAGTGGTGAAGAAGCTCCTGATTTGCTGGACACCACAAAGTCCATATTTTGGTGGGACGGAAAAAACATCCCACTCTTCCCTCACCACTTTCATTAATGCAACATTCACTTACCACACTCATTTTTATCTCTATTCTGTAAAATCTTTGTTTTCTGGCTCTCAGTTGCAAACAGGCTGTGCCAGTCCATGGTATCAGCATAGCAGAGGTTCTTGTTCCTCATAATGGCAACATCTCCATCACTTATTTCCTTGAGGGAGCGCAGCCCTAGGGACTGTATTTTCAAGTTAACAACGGCAAGGGAATACTGGCCACTAAAATGGAGATGGACAAATAGAAAAAACATGCAAGAAAGGTAATTAGTAAGCAGGATTTACTCAGCATGCTTTTCTTTTAGTTGTCAAATGCGTCCTGCTGTGAACTGGGTTTTCTTCAAGCAAGATTGTGCTCAGCCTTCTAAACTTAATGCCTTGTACATGACATACCTATTATGTAACAACTGCAATACTCACATCTGGTTTTGCAAGGACTTTTTAAGATCAACCTGTCAGGACACACACAGTCTGACAAGTAAATGATGTGGAACAATGGTTGCAGGTAAAACAGCTATTATTTTGTGCTTGTCCACCAAGTCATTCTTCCTCTTGGGGCAAGCCTAGGAGGGCACTGGGAGCATTGCTGGTGTCTGCACTGCTTGGCAGCCTCCATCTTTGACTGCCCAGCTACCTCAAGTCCCACATTGCTTCTGATCACATTGGGACTTACCCCAGACTGTAAAGAGCACTTTGTGTCCTGCCTGTGCTTCCAGGATGGTGAGACCCTGGTCCTGAAAGCAGGCTCAGGACAGCCCTCCATATATGGGACAGAGCTGAAGGTCTTTACTCCCAGGGCACCTTATCTATGCTACAGGGATGGTACTCTACTCCTTGCAGGGTTTGCCCCATTTTGCATGAGTTTTGAGACACCTGAGTCTCACACTGCTTGTTTGGTGTGCTCAGGCAAGAGCAGTTCAAACAAAGCCACTCTTAGAGTGGCTGTGGCACATGATTTACTTACTGTTGCTTTGTTCTGCCTCGTATAATCTCCAGATTTTCAAAAGCATAGAGATCAGTAGCATTCTCAGGCCAGGCTTGAATCAACAAAAATCCTGAAAGAGGAAAAGAAGATTAAAAAATGATCATAATGGAAATAAACTCACTGTTAGTACTAGCAGCAGAACCTTCTCCTATAGCAAAACCTGCAGCAGGAGAAGGCACTTGTACTTTCCCTATGCTTATCTGAAGGATCTCAAAGTCTAACATGACATTTTAGGGAGCAAGGAGATATTTTTAAACACTGTTTTATAAACAGTTTACTTTTTAGCCCACCATGAGGGCTTAGGAGCATAAGAGAGCATGTTGATGACCTGCACATCCTGCCACACCAAGTCACCAGCAATGATGGCTCTTGCCAGTAGATACCCTGGCTGAGAGGCTGCAGACTCTGGATCTGTGGAAGAAAGGCAGCACTCTGTCCCACTTTTGAGCTGACCTCAGGGAAGAGGAAAACTGAAAAGCAGTAACAGAACAGAATAGCTACTTGTAGTGCGTTTTCTGAGGCAAGCAGAGGGGAAGGGGAAAATTTGGGAAATTGCAGGCTGCCATATGAAGCTCTGCAGTTAGTCATTGCTACCCTGAAGGGAACCACACAGGTGAGAGAGAAAGAAAAGGAGAACTGGAGCCATGTCTGTAGACCCAGCCCCGGTGTTGCGTTCATTTCATAATGGACTGAACACAATTACTTTTAATTGATACTTGGTGCAAGACGGTGGCTGAGTGCTCCGCTGGCTGCTTTGTGCTCATGGAGACACATTCACCCCAAGGAAGAGCCCTTCAGGCTGGAGAGGGTGTCTCCATAAGGATGACGCAACCCACTGAACACGCTTCCCTAAGGAGCTGCTGAAAGGTTTTCCACAAATAGAAACACACTTGGCTTTTTTTAGCTAGAGTGGCACGCCTCTGCACCACCACATGCTTCTTGGGTGGCTGAGGATCTCCACTGCTTTTACTCTTCTCTAGGGCTGACAGCTCAGCAGAAGGGATGTTCCGGCCAAACCACACACCTTGGATGGAAGACCAAGTATGGGTTATGTGGGCGTAATGCTGGCAAGGTGCTGCTGACCACCTCGGTTGAGTGGCCCTTGTTAAGCTCAGAGAAAAGAAACACTTTGCATGCACTTCTCTTCATGTGCTTAAAAAGTTTCCCTCATCTCCATTTGTGTTCTTGGTAGTATCAGTCAAAAATCCCCTCAGCTTAAATTCACTGCTAACCTGATATTTCTTTGACTGTTTTGAAGACATCCAACTTCTTGGGATCCAAAGGTAGGGTCTTCGTAAAGGCATCACTGAAGCAAACAGAATGAGAAATTGGGAAAAGAACAGCTTAGTCTGGATTTTCTGTAGCCCTTTTCTTTCAGGGCTTGGTGGCTGGTCAATAACTCACCCTAGAAATGCAACTGGAAGAATGCTGACATCCCCATTGATCTTGGTACAGTTTTTGAAGGAGTCAATATTTGTGGCATTTATGGAGAGAATCCCTTTAAGTTCACCTATTCCAATGCCATTGCACACTGTTAAAGGAGAGATACAAAAGTGAGAGGGGACAAAAGTGAAGACCAGTCACGTGGCAGGGTAGAAACATGCAGGCGCACAAGCTCAGAAAGAATTCCCCCTATGGTCAAACCTACCACTATGAGTTTCATAGATCTTTTGCCTATTTTTGCCTTTCAGAAAGTACCACGGATAACTGCTTCCTGCTTGCCCAGCTGTGCAGCTCTGGTCTGAGCACCTCTGCACGCAGGCTGTGGCACATCCCGTCTCTCTTTGTCCCATTTCCGTTCTCATTGATGAGACACTGGGAAGGACAAATGGAGGAGAAGGCTGACGTGCAAGACGTACATGCACACAACACACAGTTTATCAGCTGTATTTGTGGTCTATCCCATCTGGAGGGCATGATCCACAGCCCTGCTTCCTGATCAAACCACTTGTTGTATCTCCTGTCTATCACTGGATCTGATTTATATTGAATTTGCACTTAACTAAGATTAGAACTCCCTGCACTTTTTCTAGTAAGTTCTCTGTCATCTCAAATCCTTACTGGTTTTTTCCATGCTTTTTATACCTTTGCTGCATAGCCCATCACACTTTTTACACTTCCGAACACCATTTTCTTCCACTTCATAAGTGTCAGCATTGCACGAGCGAACGCAGGAGCCGTGGTCTGTCACCACGTAGTTGTCTGAAAAAAGTAGGATACAAAGGTGACTTAAATACAAGAGGGATGCTTTGAAGGATGGACAAGTACATCAGGACTTGTAAGAAAAAGGGGGTTTGAGCTTTTGGCACACTTAGGGAAGTACAGGCATTAATTATGAACATCACAAACATAATCTGAAGGTAGATGAACATACAGTGCTATCATCATTTTAAAGGGAGAGGAATGGTCACAGAAGGATAAAACAACATTCAAATCTTGACAGATTAAAAAAATGCAAAAATGGAACAGCGAGAAAGGAAAAGCAAGTATCTGTAGAGAAAACAATGATCACAGGCCTTGAGACAGAGTGTTAAAATAAAATACTTTTTAACAGTCCTAATTAAGAACCAGTTAAGAGTTGATAATGCTTTGGTAATCCACAGCATTGATCCCATATAGCTATTGTTTTAAAGATTTTTAGGAGATGTCTTTCTCTTCACCAAGATAAAGATTTTCAGAAGTCAAAATGCAAAGATTAAAAATCAGGCAAGGTGATGGATACAGACTGTTTGAAGAGGCTTGCTTTGTCACCTGCTCTCAGTTCACAAAAGGTGAAGAGAACAAGCGCTCTTTTACTGACCACAACACAGAGGGATGACATGGGGTCCTTCCCCCTTTTCTCCAACTCCCCACCTCCTCGGGGGCTGCAACCTGAAATGAACTTACGTGGACATTCCTTCACACAAGTGGCTCCGAAGCTGTATTTTCCTTCAGGGTTCACATCCATCTGGTAAGTGGTGGGGTTATACAGGACCAATGGGGGACACGTATCCTTGCACGTAGCATCATCCCGAAATTTGCGGCATGCCTGTCATTGAACAAGGGCACCCATTAAACTGCCTTCTCCTTAAAAAGTGACTGATTTTACATCAGGTCTTCAAAACACTCTGATGGCTTCATTTGCTTCTGCTTAGCTCTAATGGAAACCCCAAGCAGCCACCATCCAAGAGGATGATCCCTCGGGCTTTGAAGTTGAAGGGCTGCTTCAGGCTGGGCAATGGAGTATAGTATTTTTTTAAAAAGAAACCATGAGCTTTTCTTTTTCTGAACAAGAAACCTTGGCACTCTGGTGGAGAGCTGCTGGGATTCACGTGGGAACAAGAGCAAATCTGCATGCCTTAGACAGAAAAATTTTCCCTACAAGCAGCAACGAGATCAAGACAAAGTCTACTTTTCTTGGCTAGTTTTTAATAACTTAAATCAAATCAAGTCCTTTCCTGCCAATTACTGACTTTTCTGGCTAAATATTAAACTTAAGCCATTATATTTGGCTGCAGGTAATGAACAATTTAGAAGGCATTTATGAAGGGCAAGTTGGTTCTTCCAATCTAAATCTGCATTAAATTAATCATGGCTCTCTTTTTCCCTTTCTTCTCCCCTGGCTTTCCAGATGAGAGATAGTAACTGTCTTCTCTGTGAGCCAGTAAGGGGATCATAGCCATCTTAAACAGGAATCAGGAATAGAGGTAACAGCAATAAAATCCAGGTTGGATGATTTCTATGGTTTTTACTGAGATGTCACTTAATTCCGAATAAAATGCAGGGCAAACATGGGGAAGAGTTAAAACCACAGTGTGCACCAAACCCCTGAAACACTGGAAAAGCAATGGGACCCTTATTCCCTAAAGAAGCTCCATTTGGTTTTTCTCTCTTCCTTTCCACAGGGTCCCCCAAACACAGTGCTTTTGTGGCAAATCAAAAGCAGAAAGGGAAATCTGGATTTCATGTGTGAAGTCTGGTGAAATGCAAACAAAATGAAGTTCCATCATCACTTCTTGCTTCCCATACAAGCTCTTGCTTTAGTAAACCAAGATTATTACTTACTAGTGTTAAGGAGTACAAGGCAAAGCCTGGAAAACTGCTGCACTGTGGGGGCAGCTGTGGGCCAGTGGACATGCTCATGTGGTGAAGTTGCCTACAGCAAACACTTAGATGCTCTTCATCACTGTCACTGGGCAGTCAAAGGCGCTAACATAGGCTTGGAACACACCAGGAAGGTCCATGGGCACAGTCAGCAAAGACCAGCTAAGGGCACTGTGAAGTTCATGTCATTTTCCCTCCCAACAACCACCCGTGCAGGGAAGCCCTGGGGCACCCTCCATGTCAGCCTCTCTCAGGAGGCCTTCTGGGACTGAAGAAGGCTAGAGGACATGCAGTTGAAAGCTCTGCTTGCTGTATCAAGGATTGAAGCCATTATGGTGGTGGCAAAGCATCCTTACCAGGCAATCACTCTCCCGAGGGCCAGTGCACCCCGCAGCACACTGGTTGTGGCAGCAGTCGCTGGGCACCTTTCCCCTGCACCGACCAGAGCACTGCTGAGCACAGATTACTTTTGTTACTGGAAAATACAAGAAAAAAATGAAAAGCATCAGCTGTACTTGCTGCAATATGATCAAGAAATAAAGAGAAAGGGTCTGGTGCAGGTTCTGTGCTAGATTTTCCTCATGGGACATTCTGTCCTCATTTAAGGCCAAAGTTTGGGAGGGGTGAGAGCGAGTGTGGGTGGTGGTAAGAAGGGTTCATGTTTAGCCTGTAATTATCTTGGCTCCTATGAGGTGCTAAGAACTCTGATCCCAGCCAGGAAATATGTCCTGCTTAGAAAGAACAACCCTGTTGCATCAATGCCTAGACCAAGTAAAACTCTGTGACAGTCATTGTATCTTATAGCTGGACAATAGGGTAGAATCTGTCTCCATTTCACAGAGAAAATTTACTATTATTGGTGCTAACTTTGGGAAAAACAAAGTGACGGAATTGCCAGGACTGTGTACTATAACTGGAAACTACATTGTTGGTGTGGTGCTGTAAAATGTTCCTTTAATGCAATAAAATATTTCCAAAATTTGTAGATATGGGGGAGACTCACTCAGTAAGCAGATTTTATATGCACATGGAATTATTTTTCTTTAATGTTCAAATCCTTGGCCAAATCTTTTCTTCATTACACAGCTCCCTCAGGGTTTGCACAAATGCAACAATCCAAAAGAAGAACTGGCCTTGGTCCAGCTTCTTGCATGGAAGCAAAAATTGCCTGCAATTTTTGTTGAGAATTGGGAAAGCTTCTCCATTTGAATATCAAAGCAGAGAAAAGGATAATCATAACAATTTTTAAAAGCCCCACAAATGAATGGCTAGCATGTTTTTGTACCAGAGACTCAAAATAGGATTGTTTGGTCTCTAGTAAGTAAAAACAAAATTACAGATCCATGGAGCCTGGCATAAGGTGCTAGAAGAAACTGATGGCTACTCTGCTTCATACAGCACCCTGAGCGTTTCAGCTGTGCACTGTGCTAACTCTTATCAACTTCACAGCTGACATAAATGAGTTACAATATCCTCAGGAATTCCTGTTAGTATGGAAGACATGGTTAATTAACAGCAAATTATTTCCAAAAATAGCCAGCTACACAGTATATAACAGTGATTTTTTAAAATCATATATTCTTTTTCCATTACACAATTCTGTATCCAAACTGTATTATTTTATATTTTCTTCTAGATCTGTAAGGAAGGTTGTATATTTTCAAGGAAGCAGATTATTTCCACAGTATGCATTAGCTTCTCTGATAGCAACTCCTCCACTCAACTAGAAACAGAGGAATAAATGGCACATTGTTCTACATGAACGGCATTTTGATACAATTTTTTTCATAAGAATTAGCAGGGGAATAAAGTACCTCATCACTTTGATAACTATTGACTAGAGTTTCCTGCTGGAAACATATATTACATCAAACATTTTTATTTCCTATAAAGTATCCCACATTAATTTCCAGGAGAAAGAGACATATCCCCCATACTTTCCCACATATGGAAATGTGGGATACATTTTCAGTTGGCCAGACTCTCAAAATGCCTGGAGAGACAAGCAAGAGCCTGCAAAAGATTTTGTTTTATGCATTCGTCAACCTCCTGATTCCAGAGAGGGTTTGTAAATGCTGGAAGCTTGCAGGGCTGAGACCTGAGGTTTCGCAAGGTCCTTGGACAGCTGTGCAGCCTCAGCTGCAGGAACCAGACCAGGAAGGGCTTTGTAAGCACAGCCACTGTCCACTCTGAGAGCCAAACTGCAGAGCCAGCTGACAAAAACGGAAGCTTACACTAAATGAAGACAGGAAAGGTACATGCTTCTCTTTCCTCAAGCTCTAAGTCATACAAATGTGGTTTGAAATTTGAAGACAAAAAACTTAGGTTCAGGTGAGTATTTGCAATGGAAAACTGAATCTAGGATGTTGCTTCCATTTGCATTATGTCTAGATCAGCAGCTTTTCCAGTGAACTTTTCCCCAAACAAAAGCCAGTGTGTATTTCCCCAATTTTTAAAGGAAAAAAATATAAAACAAAACAGTGGAACAAATTGACATGGTGTTCCTCCTCAACCTTTACTTTAGGAAAAATAAACTGCTGCAAAATCGCAGGCACTTGTAAATGGATGTTTCTGCTGCTCTCTTAGTATCAGGGAAGCATCCTACCTGCATAATTATGGTTAGTTTTTCAGTAGACAGAAATTTAGTATGTATGTTAGAGGACACAAGTTATTTCTTAACTAATCTACAGGCTTACATGTCTGGCAGTTTTGTTCACCAGGGCCCCAGCAGTGGTCTTCTGTGCAGTTCTGATGGCATTTGGGACCTAAAACACAGAGAGTATAATATATAAGAGAGACTATAATATTTTGAAAACATCAATATACCATGAACAACAGAAAACAGTAACTTGAGATTTCCTTCCTGATAAATCAGGGTAGGAAACAGCTATATAACAGTGCTCAAAACATTTGAGAGCTGAATTTGTTATCCTTTGTTCACCTCTGCTTTCCTACGTGCAGTTCTCCACCTCCACATCTTTGAGCAAGAGAGGACAATACCCTGCCAGTCTAGCTTACGAAAGAGGCGTATTTTTCCCAGGAACAGAAATCTCAGCTACTGCCCGGCTGGCCCTTTGGCTGGGGTTTTCATGCAATGGCAAGTCACCACTGGCTTGAAGTCAGGCATGTGCCAGCTGCTCTCTACAGGCCACATGCAAATCAGTGTTTCTGAACAAGGCAGTTCTAAAAAGAAAACAAATCCAACTGGATTCACAGGCAACTGCCAGCTCCTCTGACCACAACGTAATTTGACTTGCCTGCTTTGCGCCCTCCTCCTATGCTCTACCAAAAATATTCAATTGTGTAGGACCATGCTGCAGATGGACAATTGATGGAGAGGCAGGCAGGATGGACAGACACCTTGCCTGACCTTGAGCATTCATACTGGGTTCTTTCCCTTTCCTCCCTCCTTGCTCTATTTTTTCTTCTTCTTTCTCTTAATGATAAGCAAAGTCTCAGAGAAACAACTTATTTTAGAGTATGGGATCATTATTAAAACCATAAAAGGCTGTCTTAGCAGATTAATGTGGAATTCACTATATTTAAAAGGCATTTCCTACTGGAGTGTTTCTTCCCACTAACAACATGTGATTTTCCTTCCCCCCATCAGCCATCAAATAGCTGAACAAGTGCCAATACTTGTCCAAGAGTTGATTGATTTGGTGTGGGACCAAAGGACTCTTGGGTATTTTTTAAGTTGAAAAGTTAAAGGTTAACATTTCTGTGGTGTTCAGAGCCAAACTCCTGTACTGACATGTATAGTTTGCAACTCCTTGATTACGCCAGGGCACCGTAGAAAAATAAGTCAACACAGAAGTTGGCTATTAGCTCTCAGGCAATTATGCAACTGGAAGAAGATAAAGAAAATATGTTTTCCTGCCAATTTATAGTGCCAGAAATAAAATGCTCAGAAATGAAAATAAACCCTCCTTTCTGTGAAATGACTGGCGATTTTACAAGGAACTCATAAGATTGAAGGATTAGCTTGAGTCTGCTCTAAGCATATGCTGTACAAACTCCTAAATATCTCCTCATCTCCCTGTTGATCTGAAGTGTCAGATTTATCTACCTGTTTATTATTACTTTAGCCAGGGTAATCTGTGTAGCCCAAAACAGGAGAATTTTACAGCATTCAACCTGGGCCTTAGCTCTAAAAAGGATTCAAGGAACTCCATATAACTCCTCATATGGTTTTTCTAAACCAGAGCCTTACATTGTAAACAAAGATTTCTGGAAAGCAAATGAATCCATCTTTTTTCTGAGCTGTGTTTCTGAGATGAACACATATGCAGAGTACTGTCTTAAACCAAGAGGAACATTCCCAAGAATTTTGCTGAGCTAGGGACCTAACCATCATATAATAATTGTATCTTAGGCCAGTGGTGCAGAAATGAAAGCACTTCTCTTGGAACAGGGCTTGGTGACCTTCATTAGAAATTGCTGGACAAGGAATCCACTGCATGAATGATGGGATGTTTGTTTTACTCTCTGAAATGGAGGAGGACTTAGCACTTTTGGTAAGTTAATACTCACAAGAAGACAGGTTGCTCGCAAATTCAAGCACTGTGGGAGGCTTCTTGTTTGTGTCAATGATGTCATTCCAAAGAACAGTGTCCATGTTGCACAGTTTGGGGTTGTTGCTGATTTTAACACCTCCATTGAGAATTTCTGTTACAGAAACAAAAAAATCCCTGCTAAGTGAAGCAAATCCCTAATTTGACGCAGAGACATCCTCAAAATATTTCTGATCTAAAGAAAGATAAATAAATTACATCTTTCTCCACCTCAGTCACACGATTCTGACAAAAGGAACAATCTGCAGGGCATCAGCACTCCTGATGGTGTCACTAACACCAGGTTCAGACTGACAGGTTCTGGAGAGTCAGCTTTTCTCAGATGCTGCAAAGATGCCACTATGGATAGCTTTCTACCTGGTGCCACCTCAAGGGCCCACAGCACTCAGCAGAGTAGGACCGCTGGTGTGCACAGGCAGAGACCATGTGAGACACACATATTACCAGATCCCACATGGATGTAACAGAAAATATTGAAGTGTATGTGCTGGAATCAAATTATACAGAATAACAAATGGATGCTTCTTTGCCAGTTCTGAATGAATCTTGATAAATTTTCTTTGTCTTTTGCAGAAGACTGGCTAGCAGGAAAACGATTAGAAAACTACATTCAGAACCTTGCTTTTAAAGTGAGGTTTGATGGCATATGACTCTGAGAGGCAATCCAACAGATCTTGAAACCAATAAGCTGACAGCTGAAGTTGGCTTTAGAGGTGCCTCCGCCTCTTGCCCGAGTCTCACCTGAAAGCCGCTTCATTGGCAGCTGTCGGAGTCCCTGGGTTTTGTTCATGTGGTAGTTGGATAACACTGCCAAGGCATAAGAGTTGTCATAGAGCACATTGCCTCGGATGATCTGGAGGTTTTCGAGGGGAATGACATCCACCATGTTAAGTGCAATGAGCACGTAGCCTGCAACCTCCTGTATTGTCTGAGAGAACAACAGAAGAAGCAAGCTTAATCTATAGTATTCTTCAGTAACTGCTTTCCTCCTTCCATGCCTGCAACCCACCATCTTTCAATTTTAAGGAATGACAGACCATTTAATCTAATTAAAAATAAAAAAATCTAAGAAGTAAAAGGGACTTTGTGAAAAACCTTGGTGGTTAAGCATGTATAAACTCACCCTTTCAGCAGCTACCAGGGCATCATTCCAAAGGTTCAGCATATCCCTATTCTCTCCTGAAAGGGTAAGTGGAGCTGACTAGGGGATGCAGTAGAAAAGGGCAAGAATGCATGAATGGCAACTAATTGTGATGCTTCCCATAAATACTTGCCTGGGCTTCAACAACTCACAGCACACAACTACCACCTGATTCAGGCTCTTACATTGTCTCTTCTGTGCTCCGTCCCTTACTCATCAGAGGGGAAGACTACACAACCTTCTCCTTTTTAAGTAGTATATGTCTTTACAGGACAAAAATACATGTGAGGTATTGTTCCTGCAGGGTTAATTCCTGTCTTGCACTGTGAAATGTATGCTTTTGTCCCCTTCAAAAATCACCACAAGTGAAAATCCTTCAGGCTACTACTTAAGATATTTTCCTTTTCTGTGAAGACTACCAGTAAATTTTCATGAGACTCATTATGTTCCTCGGAACCCTGAGTTCCGTAATCAGGTTGTGTTTGGGAAAGAAGAATGGCAATATTTCTAACCCATATGTTCAAACCATAGATTTTTTGATCTTGCTTGTTACTTGCTAGTGGAGAACCTGGAGGTCTCCATGTCAGCCACGGCTCCTCCCCATTCCATGGCTGCATTTTAACATCCTTCCTACTGTTCACTCCCTCCTCAGCCTGCCTTAATTTGCCCATGAACTTGTGCACAAAACAAATGTTGTGATGGGAGTAGCCCATGTGTCAATCACAGGGAATTATCTTGAAGATCACTTCAAGAATCCATGTGGGAAGTTATTGCACAGGACTTGCCTGCCTGCTGAGGGTGTGAGCACTTCAGGCTGGAGAGGCACTCATCACCATGGCAAGGGAAGGGAGCGCAGTTTGGAAGGCAGGGAAAAGGCCTCCACACTTCAAAATCTGCCACTCGCTTTGGGCTTTGTTTTGCCCAACAGCACCACAAAGCATTTGCTCTCTGAGAAATGAGACAACAGGTAAGGATGTAATTCTAATTAAACATAAGAAGAAACCCATCTACATGGCACCCAGCACAGGCTGGCAAGTGCTTGAAAAGCTATTTCTAAAGTATCTGATTTGTATAGTAGGGTTGAGTGCATTCTGTAACCTACGGGTATGCTTCCACAGTAGGCTGCAATTCCTCTGACATTAACTAGCTATGTTTTTTGGTTCAACATAGAATTTTATGAGCAGCTGATCCTTTGCACTTTAAGGATTTGTTGTAGCAGAGAAGGCCCCATTGGCCATGAACACTAACCTTCAGGAAAGAGAGGTCACGATTGTGCTCCACATACGTAATCTCCAGGTTGCTGAGTACCACCTCACAATTGTTGTACATCCTCTGCAGACTGGTGAAATGGTCTTCCACATGTCCCAGTTGGGTCAGCTTGTTATTTGTCCCTTGACAAACTGTGAAGGAAAGGAGAAAGCTCCATGAAGGAAAGGAAGAATATCTACAGGGCAAAGACTTGTTGCTCACTTATCTTTAAAAGCTCAACAGTAAGTTAAGCATCAGCTTCATAAGAAACAGAACATTATCTGTCATGACTGTAATGGCAATAGTGTAGGAAATATGCAGCGTTTCCCAGGGACAGAGAAGTACCAGAATTTAGAGCTGGAATAACCCTCCATCACTTTCTGTTATAGAAAATCTTCAATATGATGCTTTTGTACATAGGTAGCACGAAGTTTTCTGTATCACCGACATAACTCAGTTACTGAAGAGAGGACATTGATACAGTTCCACTGAACACTAGTGAAACTGGCATGCTGCCAGGTGCCACCAAAACTGGTTTCCCTGAGGACTTAGTATACATTACTTTCAGAGGCATTGGGTCTCCTTGTAAGCTCGGAGGGAGGAAGGGGGAGTTCCTGAAGGATCCCTTAAGCTACAAATTCAGGTTTTAAGGTCTAACTGAACCTCCAGGGCTTGCACATCTCTTGCCACTCTAACATTTTGGGAGTATGACAGATTCAGGAGATTTTCTGGCATATTCATCTTTGGCACTCAAATCCACCTCTGCTTGATGGGGAAGGAAGAGGTGTCACACGGAGCACCACTGAGATTCCAAATATTTATAACAGCATGATGGAAAAATTAATCCCCTCATGAAATTATATTACTCTGCTTTATTAAATCTAGAGGAACTGAAAAAAGTTATCACCATTGTATTTGATTGCAATGAATGAGCAAAATGCAAAATTGCTCTGAGGAAAAACACCAGACACAACCTCAAAAATTCTGTACTCATACAGTTATTCCCTGGGCTATCCCTATAGGGGCCAAATGAACACATCTCTGTTATGCTAATGCAGAGCAAAGGAGAGTGATAGAGACGACAACGTAGTAAAAAACTTCACAACCCCTTCCAGGTGCTCCTTCAGCTCTCCTTTGCTCTTCAGTAGGAGCAAAATGAGGCTGTTATCTCATTTATACAATGCAACCCCAGCCTGACTGCACAGCTTTCCATAACACATCAAAAGAATTGTATTCTTTCAACATGGAGAAATGAACACATGAAGCAATACTTTTGTAGAGCCATAATTCATAGAATCATCCATCACAAACTGGGGTGTTGCAAAGCAAATAACAAAGACTCTTGACAAAGCTGGAAATGTGTTTCAGTGCTAGTAACCAAAGACAACACCTGCTGAAGATTTACCAAACAACTGATGTGCTAGTAGGAAAACAATGTAATGACAATGATGAAAACACACTTACCAATCATGAAAGCTATTCACTGAACATGTGGTACTTCTCAGTACAATCATCAGCATTAGGAGTTACAGTGATAAGAGAGTAAATACTCCTGACCACGTTTAAAACAAGGCTGTTCACTCACATTCCTCAGTTATTTATCATTATACATCTAGATACACATCATAGTGTTTGGAATCAGAGTGGCAGCTGCTGTTGAATGGGAACACTGTGATGGGCTATGAGTACATAATCTAAGCTGCTTGAGCCTTTTTATATATTTTGAATTTCTGAATTTCTTAACATTTGCTTTAAAAATTCTAAGTATGATTTTCTGTTTCAGTTTCTGGTCCAGTTTCAAACTTAACTGTTGCGTTGTGTTCATACTTCAATTCAAGTACAAGGACCACAAATTATCAGAGTCACAGGTAGGGTTTTATTCTGCAGAGTGGTCACATTTTGAAAGTTAGGAATACTGTCATATGGCTAGCCTGCTCTGGAAAATGTGCTGCTTTTGGGGACAAGAATGAAGAGTCTTTGAACTGACTGGAAAAGTCAAGGAGTCATCCCAGTGGGCATCTTGAATTTTAAGCAATGTTATCCTACAACCAAGGAAAAAACAGTAATAACAGATTCTAAGACTGCTCAAAACCTCAGCTTGGATGCTCAGTTTAGACATCTAATATCTGATCTTTAGAACAGTGTGATTTTGGAAAGCACCCCAACACAGTGAAGGAGCAGGTGCAGTTTAGACTGCTCACATAAATAAAAACCTACAAGTCATCCTGCTGTGGTCTTCTGGGTCCATAAATGACCTGATGCAATTGTTGCACCTCTGAGGTTAGCAGCCAAGATCTGCCCTGATACTCAAGACAGGCCCAATGCAAAAGCTGCATTGTTTATGCTGCACCTGAACCAAAGGATGTCTGGAAGGAGGAGCTTTCTCTGGTGGCATCCTTCTGGCCACCTGTGCCCTTGATTTACTTTGTGCTGCTTGGCACTGGTCAGATAATACAACAAAACAGCCCAGCTTGCTGAAACAACGCCTAAGACAAACTGCACTCATTTGAATGTGCTTCTCTTGGGATCAGACAAGTGCTGGAGCTCTGAACTTGGGTCAGCTGTCTTGAGAAAGACAGACTTTTTCACTGCTTCCTAGGTCAAGGCTGAGGCAGCAGTCAGAGGGTATGGTTACTCTTGCACTTCTCCCTCTCCCATGCGACATCTCAGGGAACTATGCCAAAGAGTTGATCAAAGCTACAAATAACATAGGACAATAAATAAATAAATAATTGGATGGAGGGTATTTTTAGCTCAGGAAACCTTGTTGATTTTGTTCACCATGGTGGTCCATGCATTGGAAACAGCTCAGAGGACAGCAAGGAAGCAGAAGCAAATAGTTAAGAGAAGGAGCTTCCCTGCTTGTGAAGCTGCCAAAGGAAACCCAGACATATCAAGCTCTGAAAACACTTCAGCTTGGTCTCCCAGGACCTATATTTTACCCCTGTACTGTGAGCAGAGAGCCCTTTGATGGTTCTCTACCAAAGAGGTCTTAAGCTACATGCAAAGCCACTGGTCCCCTCCTCACACCCTACATCCAGTAAACTGTATTTGTAGACGAGATGTTGGTTAGAATCTGGAGAGTGGAAGGAAAAGGGCTACTTCTGTTAGGAAATCAACAGTATGTGGCTGTCAGAGTATCAGTCAGAACACCACAGTGGAGCTTTCTCCCTCATGCACAAATTTTTGTTTGTGCAAAGAGATATAAGGGATCTAAGTATACCCACAAAATGAAGATCATCACACCAATTAGAACCTGGGTCATAAGCAATATATGCTGAGTAAATAAAACCCAAATAAAACAAAACAAGGTAAAACCCTGCGGCAGTATGAATGAACTGAGGCAAAGGAGCAGAATACTTTTCCAACTAGAACATTTGAAAGAAAATAAAATGGCCTGCTTGTATCTGATAAATAACATCATTCCTGCAATTTCTGAGCTTATGGAAACTGTGTCCTAAAAAGACACACACTATAATTATCTGTATATAATATCACAGTGTGAATGCCACTCTGGCCAGAGGCTAAAGCACAAACAATGAGGTGCTCACCTTGGTTTGCAGAATTTTAAGTGGGATGTGTATGCTTGTGCGGATGGAATTTACTATGATATAACCTCTATTGAACTCAACCTATTTGTCCCCTAAAGGACAGATTCTGATGCCACATACAATACATTCATTTTGTAATTTTGTTTCTGAGTATAGCAAAGCCAGCACTATCCAGGTTTAGGAGTCAGCGGTGGGCATGGATACTTGCATGGTCCTGCTGGAGGCTATGGCACCATGAACCATATGATACATATTCTGTGTGGACACTTGCACATTTTAGCCAAAAAGAGAGAGTAAAACATTCAGGGTAAGAACATCCCTGACCAGTCAGAAAAGTCAAGATCCAGAACTGAACTTCAGGGCATGGGCTGATCACTGAAAGACAAAAGCTTTGCTTTTATCTGTGATGTTAATATAATGCAAACATAGCTGGTCTGGAAAGTTTTGACACAGAGGGCATGTCCCAAGAGGCTGCTGTCTGTGGCAGTGCTGAGAGCAGGCTGCGTGCTGGGAGTGCAGGGTTGTCCTACCCCAGCCAGGGTGATCTCCTGGGCCCTTAATGGCCCAGCCACCACTCCTGGGACAAGGGGGCAACACAGAATCCTGTGGGGCAGCATCATGGGATTGCCACCACGAGCCATTTAAATTCTATGTGATATAGATTTTAGCCCATATGCCATAATTCCTAAATTCCAAAGTGATGTTGATCCTGTACTAGTTGCAGCATTACCTCAACAGACAGACTAACAAAAGTTTGGATATTGCTGAAGTGACCGAAATGACAGGTGCTGTATGAGGCAGCAGCAATCAAAGAGCCCAGGAAAAAGGCACACTATACTGATAAATGCAAACTTGTGGAATGAGTGCTTATGAAAAGTGCAGGGTTGGCTGTCCTGGCTACTAAAACCTTCTGTGTGTCCACACATATGCTTGTTCCTCCCCTCTCTGCCTCAAACTTGGACTTACAGGTGTTTTTCTAGATGATGAAGACTGGTTCACCCTCTGCAACCCTTTGTTCCTTGGCCACTTTTTTCTTGTGCAGTCTGAAGTAATAGCATGAAGCCAAAGCATTTCCTAAATGGTATTTTCCCCAAGTGATGGTAGGGGGACAGAGGGCATCCATACAGCTGTAATGCTAAGCGACAATATTTTTCCAAATCCATACAAGCTCAGATTAAACAAAGTGCTCCCTGCAGCAATTGCACTGATACAAGTAAAATCTGTTTTCATCTTTTCCCCAGAAAATCTCTGATTGCTGAAGTTCCAAGACTGTCATGCATATTTGCCCCAGACTTGTGAAAAATCCCAGAGAATGCTTTGAAACCAAATTATCACTGATCCCCAAATCATCCTCTGTTTCTATCCTTGCTTAGCCTGTGTTAGTCTCCCTGCAGATCTGTTAGACACATCAAAATAATAACTTACAAAGGCAATTTCAGAGATATGCAAGTCCATTTCCATGCTACATATGTCACTTATAACTATTTATGCCCTGGTAAGATAAATTTATATACTTTTGCATACTTTCTAGCCTTTACTGACAGTAACACAAAACTTGTAGATAAGGGATATGTATTTAATCTGGCAGTAGTGCATTTATAAACATTTCTCTCTCCTCACTCATTAGCAGTAATTTCACTTTTGATTGTTTTTAGGTACTTCAAGCACTCCCTTCCTGGGTGCTTGAGACACAAAGCTGCAACTGAAAGCCCAGGGAGATGCGACTGGGTGTGCTACCACCAGTGCTTCCCCCATCCAATACACCTTTATCAGAGTGTGAGGGACAAAGCCTTTCAAGTGAACTGGACTAATAACTTTATAGGAAATATTGTTCAACTTGGGTCTGTATGAGCAATCCCACCATCCCAACCCTTGCCCCTTGTATCCCCTGTGTCACTCCTGCACAACACAGAGGGATCCTGACCATACCCTGCACTTCCAAGACCTTCCCTGGGGGAAAAACTGTTTCCCCTTTATGAGAACCTTTATCAAATGGGCCCTCAGAAAACAAAAGAGGTTGCTTGCCATGCAAGCATAAATATGCACATCAGCTTTAAGGGCAGGTCTTTTATGTCAGGTATTTTTAAAATCAGCTTCAAGGTATACTCTTACAGCTATCAAATGGATCCACATAACCTGCAGTGGAAACCAGCAAAGTGCAGCTTACTAGCTGTCGAATGACCAAAATAATGATATTTAAGCTTTTAAAGAAGTACTAGAACAGACAGGACATTCCTCATCAAGATTAACCCATTAGAAAGAGAAAGAGCCATGCAATGCTTTCTCTAAAGAAAACAGGGTATGAAATATCAGAGGTTGAAATAAGAAATCAACATTACATTTTATGTAGTCAATCACTTAAATAGAAATATTTCTTATATACACAACTTCCTTAACTCTATAAAGAGAAGGGATGGAGAATTTTCAGTATTGCTGGGTTGAGTGTTTTTAATAATTAGTAAGATTTTCAAGAGGGAGGAAAGTTCATATGACACAAAAGGAAAACTAAATCTGCTGCACTGTGCCATGAGAAGTTATGTTAAGGAAAGCTAGGAAACAGGTTAGGAGTATACAAACAGTGCTCACATGCTAGCACGTTTTCCCTTGAGAAGAGTGTTTGCAAACCCATACAATGCCTAAAAAGTCCAGTTTCAGCTTAATGACAGTCACATTTGGGCATTGGAAATTCTTCTGCAGAAGATATTGATTTTTGCAAATACCCAAGTACAGTAATTTAAAACATTGTGAAAAACAACCTCATGTGGCTTTAGTAAGTTCTTGCTCAAATAGTGTGGTTTGCAGTGATGCAGTTGCTGAGATTAATTCCAACTTTTAGACACACTGGGAACAAAACAATGACAGAACTCTTTAAAATACTTAGATGGAAACTGTAATTGCAAAAATTACCAAAATTAACACCCTAGTTGAGAAAAGGGATGTGCCTTGAGGGAGAGCTTTCCCAGATGGCTTCTTATTTCTATTTGCTTGACAAAAGCAACTTTTCCAAATAAATGCAATTTTAAGTTTCCTTTCCTAACTCCAGTTAGGAGTGGAGACCTGCCCTTCAATGTCAAAAGTCACATCCTAAATTGCAAAGGATGGAGGCATCATGACAGATGGTCTGATTGATGGTGAGCGTCTTAGCCTGAAAGAACAAATAATCACATACAAATCACCTTGCTCCTGGATGAAGACCTCTCCAAAGTCACAGTATTTCTGACAAAAAGGGATTCAACCTTATTAATTCCCCAGGGTGCTTTTTTCCCCTCCCCAATATAATTTACTAATATTTCTATTTTTCTTCTTTGTTGCCATTATTTAATTCTGCATGTATATTTATTAATCCTCCAGAGATTAAGGCCAGACCAGTATGTGCTGAAATCAGTCTTACCACTGGCTGCAATGTGAACTGGATGGGGGATTAAAGTCCTCTCTTGCTGACACCGGTATAAATATGGACATGGACAGGATGGACTAGCCCAGATTTAAGCTTTGCCCTCTGAATATCTTAGGACAAAACTGTGGCTGATACAGATATTTTCTGCAAATATCAGCAAAATTTTAAAGAAACAGGTATTGTCACCTTCCAATTTTCTACAGTTTGGGGAAAAGCTGATTTCCAAAGGTGAATAATAGATGGGAATTTTGAGAGAGGGTATGTCCACTGAGGTACTGAAAGATAACCAGAGTTTAGTTCACTTTTCTTCACATGGTTTTGTCAGTGACCTCTAAGAAGACTTCAAATCACTGCTGAGGATTCCTGCAGATGACACAAGCATTGCTGGAGTTCTAAATAACAAAGAGGGACAGATGACCTGCACAGGCTGGTTTGTATAATTTAGGAAAATAAGCACCCTAAACAACATTACATGAACAAAGGCAAGGTGTTACATCAAAGACTGCAGAACACATAGTACACAGCAAATGGGGTCCTGTGATGCAATTGCCCTCAAAAAAACTTTGGAATAATATGAGGTGACCAGAGAGAGAAACCAGGATCCACTGGGTCCATCAGTGGCAAAATGGTGAAGGAAGGGAATCAGGCACTGGCATTAATCCCTGGTGGTGCCCTGAGGGTGGTGGCCTCTGCACTGGAGGGCTCTCCTCTCCCCGCAAAGCAGGTGCCACCTGGGGCAACTCCCAATGCCAGTGGTACCAGGGTGCTCCCCTCAGGCTTCAGCCCTTCTCCAAGCTACATTTCAGCCCATATTCCTGATGCATGGCCAGTGACTAGTGCACTAGGATTTTGCCTTGACTTTTGCAGGCTATTTATTAAGAATGATGGATGGAAAGACAAGATCCCCCAAGATGTCCTCCCCAGAAACTGGGGTGCTGTTGTTGGGTTGTTCTTCCCACTCATATCCTCTGGAGAGGCTGGTAAAAGGGTAACTAAGAGCTTGCATGGGGATTTCTCTTTTGAGCTGTTGCTCAAGGTTGAAAGGCCAGGTCTATTGCAACTGCAATCACCAGTGAACTTTAATAATGAGTTGCTTCTACACTCTGTTAGTGAGGAAAAACCAAGAATAAGGGAACTCCATATCTTTAAGCCACTATGCAAACATCCGCACACATATATACACCAAAATAATGAATAGTTTATAAATATTAGACACAACACTTAACAAATTTTGTGCAGAAAACCACAGAGGCGCCTTCCCCGTTTTAAACTGTATTTATAGAAACTTAAGCCATATTGACTGTGCTATGTGAAGTCAGCATGGACTCTGAGGTCCCCGCATGAACTTTTTCCATGTGAGCCCAGTGGAGCAGTGTGATGAGCTTGGCTCTCCAAATATCTCAGGACCAGGATGGGCAAAATCATGAGTTCATGCCCAATTGTGCCATTTTTAGACTCACTGTTCCCTACATACAACAGAGCATCTGGAAGCTGGATGTAACAGAGTGCAAAATGGGGCTCTTCAAGACAAAATGGCAACTGCAGCTTAGACATCCAAGTGGCGTACAGCACAGCAAAACACCACTGAATGGGATGGAAAGGAACGAGACTTTGGGAACCACTGAGGAGGAAATTAAGGAGTGAAGGAAAGGCAGAGTTGGTGGTATATTGGTTATGCTGAATGGAAGTTCTGCCATCCTTGTTCTTATTCTGGGACCTCCAAGAGAAAGCATTGCCCATGCCTGTGTTTTAGAACAGTGATCTTCATGCTGTGTGAAATCCACATACTAACCAAAGTAAGTTTGGTTACTGTGTATATCCAAACAAGACCATGCAATAGACTGTAGTGACAGTCCCAGCAGCTCTGTGCACTCTAGTGGCTTGTTTCCCCCAAGGATGGGTCTATCAGGTAGCACAGGCCCTGGCTAGAAGTCCATGGCCACAGTCCTCCCACCCTCCAGCTTATACATCAGCACAGCTACTACATTCACTGCAAAAAATGTGTGTGCATCCACTGGGCAGAGCTCTGGAGAAGGACTGTCACACAGCTCCATTCATGTGAGGTTCAGACCCTGGGAAATGGCTCATAGAAATAAAATGGTTCTCCTGGCATCCACGGTGAAGTTTGTATTACTGTGTTGCTGCAAGTGGTGTAAAA
This sequence comes from Sialia sialis, assembly GCA_009812075.1. NCBI lineage: Eukaryota > Metazoa > Chordata > Aves > Passeriformes > Turdidae > Sialia > Sialia sialis. The sequence goes on from VRYO01000406.1 coordinate 212,504, forward strand.
ATTTTGCATAGAGCCCAGCAGCAAGCAGCCAAGAGACTTCCAACAATGGGCATGGCTCACCGAGCCTTGAATCTGGTGACGCGTGTCTGGCAGGGCTGTGGCACCTCAAGATCTACATCAAGATATTTGGGAAAACAAGTAGATGACAATGGATAAGTAAGCCTGTGTTCTATGATCTAAAAACCCCTACATTCTTCATTGTTGTTTGTTCTGGCAACATCTATGAAGCAGCAGAATTTTATAGCATAATAAAAATAAATTGAAGATGTGTGGCCATGAAAATATGAGATCAGTTGCTAGTTACATCAGCACTGAATTGTTTAAAATTGTTTCAAAATGAGTTAACTTGAGAAACGAGAGTTAAAGGCATTAAACTATGCTGTGAACATTTTAGCATGTGGGATTTCTTGAGACACTGCAATTGCATATTTCAATTTGTGCCTTCCAATGAAAAAAGTCATATGTTTTTCTTTATTTGTATTAAACCAAGTCTTTTGCTGAAGTAAGCTGTGGTTCTCATGCACGTATTTCTGAATCCCCTGAGGTGTAAATTCTATGTGAGCACACACACTGGCTCAAAAAGGACAAGAGAAACCACTTACAGCTGATTCCAAGCAGAACACTAAAATCTTGCTCTTAGAAATACAACAGATCCTTATTTTTTTCCCCAATAAAGATATGATTACACATGCACACACACACAAATATATATATTTGCAGGTCTTCCAGATAAGCAGACAGACATCTCTAGAGATGCAGCATATGTGGAGTACTGCTGAAACACAAAGCATCATTTGCTGCCTTGAACTACACTTGCCCACCCCCATGATAACCCCATCTACTTCTGTGAGTGGTTCTGCCCACCGAGGACATGGGAATTGCTGCCAGCACCCACAGTGAATGCTGCACTGAGCCTCTGGGCTTACTGATCTACAGTAAGTTCCAGCCCCCTATGGAGTCAAGCTAGAAAGCTACAGAATGATCTATGCCTCAAAGTTCCCTACGGAACATCTTGTCCCTTCAGAATGAGGTCACCTTCTCCAGCAAGACTAAAACAAGGCAAAATCTGCAGACAGGACTAAGATAAACAGTATTTACTGCTTCAAACAATAAAAGGTACTGTTAAGTTACTACTGTAGCAAATGTTCTGTCAACTGACTACAAAGAACAAGCTGATAAAAAGCTTTAAAAGTTTGTTTTCAACAACTGTGCATTCATGGGAAAAAATGCTAACACTTACTCTAGGTCTTCCAGACAAAATTTGGATATTTGTGCATGTTGACAAGCAAGCAAGTTAATACACGCTGCTGGGTTTGAAGAGCCTCCGGTAATATTTAAGTTTAAAAGGCATAGCAGAAGAGCATATTAGATGTAAATGAGGATCATCTTCTGATCTTCATTTAAACCTTGACTAAAACCCAGTGGAAAGACTGCTATTGAAACAAATGGGATCTGAATCAAGCACTTATTTCACTTAATTTAACTGTGTGAAATTTAATAAATGAGGTAAATAGACTTTCTACCACCCTTTATTCTGGGAGGAGGAGAACTACAATTACATTTTGAAAGCACAGCTAAAAAGCCACAAAATGATTTAACAGCACCTGGGTAAGTTTTGAAGATGAAGAACAATTTATCTTCAAAAGTCTGGGAAGAAAAAACATTGAATTTAGTCGTTGTTACTATAAATGTTGCATGTTATAGCAAGTGGACTGCTTTTGGAACTGGTCTCATTTAGCAATAGAGAATCTCAGTCACATTTAATGCCAGAGTTCAGCTCTTTGAAGACATGCAAACAAGTTTGAGCACCATAAAAGGTATTTGAAATGCATGACTGCAGTACATTTCATGCTGTTCAAACACTGCAGAAGTTCCCTCTCCATCTCATGATTTGCATGGTTCCTTCCTCATGTCCTTTCACCCTTTTCAGCAAAGCAAATGCTCCATGGCTTCCTACAGAGCTCAGAAAATCTTCAATCTGAACTCCAGAAATACAGTGTAATACTGGATAAAGCTCTGTTAACACTCTTAGACTTCTATGGTCATAATGTCCATTCATGCAGGACACGGAGAAAAACTTTGTGTTTGTTTGTGGGGGTTAAAAAAAATTATTGCATTTGAAAATACTAATTAAATAAATATTGAAAATGGATAAATGAAACTTTTTTCCCCTGAAAAGAACAAAACCTCAGGTTTACCAAAAGGCTGTGCCATGTATTGACCTGTGTGTCTTTTTATGTCAAATAATTATTTCACATATACTCAGAATTAGTGGCTGCATCATTGTGAACAGTTTAAAATTGTTCTGAAACTCCTTTGTCTCTGAGGGATGGTCTTTCTCAAGACCACCTTTTCTGAAAAATGAGGCAGGAAAAACAATATGCTGCTTTATCAAACACGTCATCCCCCAATACGCAAATGCAAAAATCCAGAAGATGACACACAGATGAGGATTAAAAGAAAATCTGCCCTTACATCGATGACACAAACCTGCTTTAACAAATTCTACCCCCTACAGAAAAAATTGCTAAAAAGAAACTGCCCATCAACTCAGTGAACAGGGGGAATAAATGCCCCCTTGTATACAAAAGTCTGATAAATCAGCTACAGCCTCAGCTCCAGCACAGAATGTGAAAATGTTATCAGTAGCAGACGGTTAGACTGTGCTTATCTTTGCCAAAAGTGTCTTGAGGGGGGAAAAAAATGCCAGAAACTTTTTACTAGTGAAGCAAAATGCATGAAGAGACATGAAAGCCAGAGAAGCCTGACTGTAGAACTAATCTCACTTGCTCCTGTTCCCATCTGCTCCTCTGTTCCTGCAATGTTTCTTCTGAAAAAGATTGCACTTAAGCGTTTTGATGAATGGAGGAATTTTTTGTCATCCATTGGGTTTGGTGTTTTTTTCCTTCTATTTTTTTCTTCCACTCTGACTAGAAATAATCAGCTTTTATCTTTTACTATATTACCATTTGGAAACTTGCTGCTATACACAAGTCGTTGGCTTTTTTTTTTTTGTTTACTAGAAGAAAACAAAGCTGGGAACATCCCAGTGCAAGCTCCAGCACTAGCATCACTACTATGGGACATCTCAGCAGTGTTGCAGGAGGATTGGCCCTGCTCATCTGTCAAGTGCATACACCATGTATGTGTTTGTTACTCCAGTGCTGCTAGGATGCCTTACACCTTCCAAAATTCAGCTGCACCTGCCCAAGAAACCCACTTTCTTAACTTCATCTTTTTGTGGGAAGAAGTTTCTGGAACAGCAAGACAATTGAAATCATATTCTAATATATTTCTGGAACGTTGCTTGGAGAAGCCACATTTTTCTCAAGCCCATATTTTTGGTGGAAATTCAATGAAAGGAAGGATTGGTGGAGTAGCAACTTCAGAAGATATTAGAGGCAAGCAATGTTAAGATTTGAGATCCATCACTCCAAGAATTTGCATGCTTGAGTCTTCCAAGGGCTTTTATAGAGGACAAAAATTATGAGGGAAAAAATTATGTGAGGCAGGCCATTTTTTTAACTCAGCCAAAAAAAAAAAAAAAAAAAAAAAAAATGACATCATGACATTAACTTTGGAAAGATCTGGCCTTGGCCACTGCATCCCAGAAAGTTTCTGAAATTGCAAAATGGTCACCTTCTCAGCAAATGGACACATCACACAGCCAACACTTCCACTCCACTGCAAAGCTTCTCCCTGCCTTGTGAAGTATCTTTTGATAAGACTTACTAAAACCAGAGCCACCTTATCTGGGAAAAATGACACCTACCAAGTTTTTTAAGCCATAGATCTGTTTGACTGCCTTTGATGCATTTTCCAGTCTTCAGCCACTATCACTTCATGGAGGAGCTGCAGCAGCTCTTGTGAGCCCAGTAAACTGCTGCAAGTGATGAAATGCTACCAGCCCCACAAAACAGAGCAGCTTTGTGTGTTAGCAGCTTCGTGTTTTAGCAGCTTTGTGTTGCCTTCATCCTCACCTCCCAAAACATGGAAGCAAATACTCATCATGAACAAATAAAATTATTTCTTCCATGGGCTGGACATAAACTTTGCAGTGCTGAATGTGAGACTACATTGGATTGTATGGCCAGTCTTGGAAAAATAAAACAGAACAATCCTGTTTCAATACTAGAACTAAAGGTCTGCATTACAAAACTTCAAAAGATTTGGACAGATTTTCCAAAGTAGGAATAAGAGTTTGGCATGTAAAACATACTGCATGCCAGTGGGTGGTGGCCATCAGCACTGGCTGTTGAAAATTCTCTAACATGGATCAGCACTGCTCAAAGATGGAAGTTTTGCCACTAAGAAGTAAAGTTTTCACAACCTACTATGCCTGCATGAAAGAAAATTCTGAAGGAATTTTGCCCCAAATGAAACATCACTGTGTTGGTATCAGTGTTGCATGAGGGCACTGACTTCACTTAATTGCACTGGGCTTGGAGCAGTATTGTCATTTTTAAGCAGAATGCAAAACAGAGTTGAAAATAATAGCAGTAAAAGGAAAAAAGAGGAAAGATGGGCTTAGAAGGGATAGAAAACAGCTGCTGGTAGATGCATTACAGTTGCATTCCGCTTACAGGCTCCCCAAAGGTTCTGGACAGGAGTTTAAGCAATCCCTTGGGAAAGCTGAGCTTCTGATCTGGCTGTGTTATACAGCTACAGGATGTCTCTGCTGTCACCAGGTTTGCTTTTACCAGACAGCGCCTGATAGAAGGGGTTTGTGTTTTTTAGCTCTTGGATCTCATAAATGAAATTACTGAGTTCTTTCAGAGCTTTGCCAAAATAAGTTTCCATTAAAAGTCTCAAAACTGTCTATGGAAAGTTTCTGCTATGCTTTACTGAACACTCGCAATAAATGGCAATGCCGTTTATACTTATGGGAAAAAGCTCTGTCAGTGTGCATCTATTCCAGATAACATGCTACTAACACAACTCAGGAAATAAAATGTGTGTCTCAGAGAAACTCAAATGTGGTAGTTACAGTGTTGCTTCTCCCTCTGCCTGTTGGAGTCCATTGTTCCAAGGAGGAGTTCCACAACCTTGGCAACTGCACAGGATGTGACTGATGTGCTCTGCCAGATGCTGGGATACAGCAAAATAGTGGCCTTCTGAAACCTCCTGATTAAGGTTGCACTTTTATGAGGAATTAATCCTACCCAAAAAAATGTGAGGATGCTCATAAATGCCAAGCATATTCTTACCTGTTCCTAATAAGGTATGTCTTCAAGCACAAAAAATTGCTTGTCCTTTTTCCATCTAAGTGCATTTATTTAAAATTTTGACTTTCCATCAGGAAGAGAAAATAAGTTTAACCCTTCTGGAATACAAAACTCATAAAGTGGAAAATCTGTATTGGCCTAGATCGGTGACCATCTAAAGATGAAGCTGATGAAGCCCTGATGATGAAACTGCTGCTTTTGAGAATTCTGCCTTTAAAGATTTATCCCACTCCTTTTGGTTTTAAGCAATTCTTTACATTCAAACTTGAGCATAAGTAATCAAATCCTATACCACAGAACTGGAAGGCTGTTTCTTGTTAAAAAGCATTTCACTGTGGCCATTATGTGAAAACTTATGGAGAGGCAACAGGAGTTCAGAAGCAGTGACTAAATGTGCACATTCCTCAGAGAGAGCACTGGAAACTTATTTTCTGCCTGCTTTTAGTAAAGAGATGCTATTAGATCTCTATGGTTATTACTGCAAAAGTGGATTATCTCATTCATTCTAAGGCATCACTTAATGTGCATCCTCAACCAAAGGTTTTCAATTTGTGCTCATCACCACCCTGGGAGACCCTGGATTATTTTCATGCCCATGAAAGCTAAATAATGAAAAGCAGGCTTACACTTGCTAGAGAGATTTGTACCCCACCTACTTTAGAACTACTGTAGGTGCTTGCATATTGAGCAGTGCAAGAAACCACTGGTATGCATAAACTCTGAACTCCTTTAAAGCACCTATAACCAATGCCTATATATATATATATATATATATATATAAAATATATATATATATATTTTACATGGCCTCTTGATGCCACCATAAGTCTACCTGAAATATGTAAAGGTGAGACTGAACTGTGGGAGAGGGCTGGTAGAGCATTGCACATGGATTTCCAATCTCTCCCTGAGCCTGAACAGTGCCTACCACTGTCTCCCATAAAGTCTCGTGTGCTAATGCACAGACCCCTTAACAAGAAAACACTCCCAGTCATGCAAATGGTTACAGGAGTCTCCCTATGGAGACACTGACATTTCTTCCTCACTTATTTTCCAGGAATTTATGCCATCAGCTTTAATTTAAACAGAGCAAATAAGTTTGTCAATCAGATGAATAAATATCCCAATTAATTGTATATTAATTATATACACAGTGAGCTAGGAAGTGCCCTTGAGAGCTTCAGAAGAACAGAGACTCAGTACATTTTATAGATATGCATGATACTAACACATAGTTGGCTGTGAGTGAAAAACAATCCTGTCTCAATTTCCTCAGGACTTTATCATCATGTAACCCAGATATTGTAACTATTTCCTTGCTATGATGTGAAAAATTTCTTCCCTTGTCCACCAATTGGCTGGAAGAAAAGGGTGGAGGTGGGGGAGTTACATGGGGATGTGCAGCGTTATGTTCCACAATGACAACTGCCCAAGTTACTGCATTAATTATTTCTCAGCACTATCATGTAACAGTGTGTCCCTAAATAAAAGTAGTCAGCATATTTATCAGTGACTTAAAAATGTACTTTATCCTCTGTGGCACAATATCAAGACTCAAAAAAATCTTGAGCTCTTCAGCCAGAAGTTTTTCATCTACGGTCATGTTCCTGTCTTGATTAAGAAAATAGAAAAAGTTTTTGTTTGGTTGTTTGGGGAGGGGGGGCGGGACTTGTTTGGTTGTTGGTATTTGTTCGGATTTTTCTTTGTTTTTTTAGAAAGGCACAGTATTTTGTTTAGTTCTGTTATGAGATAAGATATTTACTACCGAACACGTGCTACAAATACATGACAGAGCAATAAAGACAATTTAATAGCCTGGGAATCTCTTGCTCAAGAGGGCTAAGAGGTCAAAAGTTATGGCTTTGACATATAACATATGCTTTCTGAGTGCCTTCTAATTGCAGGAAATGTTTTGATTTCGCAATCTTACAAATATTCATGAAAACTCTGAGGTATTTCTCAAAGTGATTCACTTGTGGGATTTTAAAAATGGACACTTCCTCTGACCACCTTACCTTAGCACCAAGTGCCTTCATGAAAGTGAAGAGGTGATAGACATCTCTTGAGGTATTTCCCCTCCTGGAAGGGGACTATAATAATGACATAATAATGACATTATATGCAGAGGACTCACTGCCGACGGGGGCAGAGATCAGCACTGCTATGCCAGTACGCCGGACAAACAAGCACCAAGTCCAGCTGTGCTGCACACGCACGCAAACCCTACCAGTTCCCTGCCCCTGCAAGGGCAGAAAAACACCCCATGTCATTCCTAACAACTGGGTGCTGCTGAGTCACTCGTGACCAGGAAGGGGAAGCACCAGGCATGGCTGCTTTTGAAGGACTCGCTGGTGTGAGCTGTCGCTGGACCTCTGCAGTCAGCAGGCACAGATAAGCAAATCAATACAACTATTCATCCTCGCTGCATAGGACATAGGATAACATGTCCCTTTTTTTGCAGGCAGCTAAAGATTTCAGTAGAGACACAGCATAAATCAAATTTCTCTACAAACATCTGGGTTGAAACAAGATCCAACTTGCCTGTGATTTATTAATTTACAAACAACTAGGACATTAATAAGAATGAATTTCACCAGCGGTAGCTATAAGCAGATTTCTTATCCATTAGAACCTATAGGGTCATGTGATGTTTCTACAGATCCCCTGTTCAATGCCCATGTGTGCCATGCCACAGCCCACTGGAGACATATGGAGCCCCAGGGAGGCAGCAGGGACCTTTGCGCCTCTTGAAGATTGCTCCAGGTCTTCACTCCTCTGATAGTTACGAAATTTGCTTCTAAATGTTCAGCCTAAACTCAGGCTTTACCATTCAGACTATTTGTGTAAACTGTGCTAGCACTGTTCTTTCCATTAAGGTATCTTCTTCCCAGTCTGATATTGTCTTTTCCAAAGCATATACCATGTCACAGATTATTTTGATTCATTCAACTCTCTTAGCCCTGTCTCATAAACCAGCATATTTCCCTGATTTTCCTTTTATTACCTCCATCCAATTAATATCGATATTCCATTAAACTGGGGACCACCAGAACTATACACAGTGTTCCTGCCTAGGACTTAGCAGTGTATTGTAAATGATATTAATGCTTATCACTACTGGGACTTCCTGCACAGTGTACCCTTATTTTCTAAATATACACAAGGGCTGCCCCATTCTTCCAGATTAAAGCAAAGTAAGTATGCATTCTGCACAATTTTAACTTTTATTCAATTTCTACTCAAATGCCATCTAAGCCTTCCTCTTCCTTCTCACTTTCAGTTCTCCATTGTGAAGCGTCACTGTCAGAAACATGTACGCAAATATCCTCAATGAATATGTTTAACCAGACATGTCTCAAGAACATTTTTTAAGGATACCCAGTAGATACCTTTCTCCAGAGTTTTCTGATACAATCTGTTGTGTCCTTTTTAACTGGCTCTTTATCTAAGTTTAAACTCTGCTACTAAACTTGACCTCCTACAAGTTATGTAGTAACTTCATTTCATTACTTGGGTTACTGAAGTTCAGGTTATACTTATCTCTGCAAAATGAAACAAAAGCAAAAACCCAACCATCTCACTTAGAAAGATACCCTTCTAGAACTGATCTTTGCTAACACAACTAAAGCTTTAGACTATTTTTCATTTACTTTATTTACCTTCATTTTCCTTTCCTTCAAAGCACTTTCTGAAGCTAAGCAAGATCTCAAAGGCAAAGTAATGGTTCTATAGCCATGTGGCTTTCTTCATTCCTTGAAAGCATAGGGGCCTCATTTTATTGCACAGACATGCAGAATCATGATTGCTTGATGACAGATTATATTGCTTACTTTAAAAATAAAGCATTTATCACTATTTTTAAACTACACGTAATAGGAGCTTGACCTGGGTATGTTGTGATTGGAGAGTGATGGGAAAAGTGGAGATGATACATTCCTTTCAATTCAGATTTAAGATTGTGAAATTCCATTAAGAATTACTTTCCTGCAGGTCTCTCCTAGCCATATACCTTTTACTGTACATGTAAAAATCCTATCTGTCTTCAGTACCATATAATGCTTTTCATTATAGCAAAAGTCAAGCTGATGTAACTTGGAGCTAACCTCTGATTCATTTCCTTCTTAATTAATGTAACTTTCTAGCATTCACACCCTTTGCAGAGAAATAAGGAAGGTTGGTCTTTTAAAATCCCAGTTAATTTTTAAGGGAAGTATAATTGAAAAAAACAAACCCAGACAGTCACATCTGTGTCACTGAAACTCTATGAACTGTACCTGATAAATTATCTGTCTGTGATGCCTCAGAAAATACTCTTTGCTACTTCCCGTACACCTTGTTTGTAAAGCTCTGTTGACTTACCTGTTACTTTTTGGCTAATTATTAACCACAATTAACCTGATGGACTTTTTATTCCAAACAGAACAAATATTTATCAGAAAAGCAAAACTTTTTAAGTAAGCCAAATGCAAATGTTGTCTCAGGCAAGGTCAGAGAGGTCATGAGGAGCAATAAAGTTCTATTTCCACATGCAGTAGTTTGTTCATTATTGCTGATTGAAAATTAGAGGGAGACAAGTAGAAGATCAGAACTGTAACTTGCTGTTTATTATGGATTTTTTAAAAGGTATTATTTACAGGGTGGTTTGGAAACTAATTCCAGATTGGAGGGAGAAAAAAAGCTGTTTTTCTAGGCTTGCTGACAAAAACATTTTAAAGTTTACTGCAATGCTACTGACATATTTTGGGGTTTTTCTTTCCTACTGTCTGTATCTGACCAGCAAACAATAAAATATTTCAGGAGCGCAATGGATGTTGCATCCTACTAACCACTCCTGCATCCTTTCCTAACTGCTTGCTGGCATCTCCTCTTGCTCTAACATCTGGGGTGATGGATTCTGTCCCCTTCACTGAGTCCCTGTGGGATGGATCCACAGGGTTTACACTTGTAACATGGTCTTATTGATTTGAGACACCACTCTCACACGTGGTTAAGTCAAGTTTAAAAAAAATCTCTAGAAATTAAAGCAGTTAATCCCAAATTTTGTATTAATGATGCCAAAATTAGCCCAGGCTATGGCTGAAATAAAAAATGCAAGAGAGACCATCAGATGATACCGTAAGTGTTGGCAGATCATTCTAGCTCCCATTTTCCTTGGCTAGGGAAGGAGGTTTTTCAACAGATACTGCAGACATCTGAAGCTGAGAGCTCAAATTGTAATAAAAAATTTCACTTTTCCCAGACGGTGTTCTCCTAGTCAAGGATGTTTGTGAAACTGTGCTGCCAAATCTGTGATTTCACAAACTTTTCCACGGTGATAACATAAACAGTGAGTAGTGATTTATCTGAGGGATCAAGCTGCACTAGAAGGGGAATGTGAAAAAATGAGCATTTGTAGGCATTCTCTCCCCTGAGGAGGGATGAAAGCTCATATACATATATAAAATGAACCACACACCCCAGACCTGACAGAATTCAAACTTTTTTTGTGTACTTTCTGAAAATCCATGTCAAATTCAATGAGCTGAAAAAAATTGCAAAAGTATCTTTTTTAACTAATTAGCTCTGTCTTTCCTCTTAATAAAGCAAATTTGTAAGACTTGCACAGCAGAGCATTAAAAATATTCTCTACAGCTCACTGAGCTTTCACTCTTCCTTTTAAACTAGTACATGATGTCTTTCTCAGGAAAGATCAGATTTTGCTCTCAGTTACATCTACATTGAAACAGAAGTAATGACAATGACTAAGAAAAAAGACAGCACCAAGAAAGAACAGTTTAAAGACAATCCAGTTAATTAAATCCAAATTCATCACACTTTTTAAAGGTATGAGCAAGAAGAAAAACTAGACTTAACATGTCTGCCTTACTGCCTAGAAGCACTCACTATAAAACCCCCTTGAATTCAAAACTGAACATGCACATACATTGTAGCAGGGAAGTTATGGCAGAAAGGAGAATAACTTTATGAACTTTGATAATTGCTTGATCTGGAGTTTTGATTAAATGGTCCTTCCAGTATGAAATTATCCTCTAAGAGGGCCACAGTCTTGAATTCCCCCTCATATGTCCTTAATGGTTTTCACATTTTATTTGCTCTGCTGCAGTCCAAACAACTTCTTTGGCAGCTATATCTTCCTGTAGTGCTCAGCCTCTGTGACCACTCTTATCCCCACAGAAGGCATCTCGGACTACATTCTCTCCTGGATGAAAGTGAGAGCATCTGTTTTCACCATTGAAATTAAATACTTCTCATTTTTGCAGAGCTCTTAGGGCCTTGGTTTAAGTGCTGGGAGAAAGGGAGGATACCATGTAGGGCAGCTTATGCAATTATCAGGTCATGTATTCACAGTACACAAGGAAGTCAGAGGAGGGAGAGATGTGTGGCCAGTTACCTGTCCCAGCATCCAGATCTTATCCTAGTGCCTCCCGCTCCATGCTCCAAATAAGCCACACACACAGATTTACAGCACCCGGTGCTGTTTAGAAGAACCACATAATCAGAAAGCGCTTTTTAAGGTTTGTTTTTCTCCTCAAAAGAAATGCTCAAGTGAGTTTAAAAATGATGACAAAGCTGACTATAATGTAACTTATCCCATAGTTTATCATGTACTTACTTGATTACCGCTCATTGTTGGGAAGAATTCTGCAGGGAAACAAATGTGCTGGAAAGGATAAATTCTATCTTAACACATTATTCTGAAGGTCAAATGAGAATCAGCATCTCAAAAGCAAGAGGAAGAAATTATAATCTTGCTTGTCTTGGTTAATTTTTTTTGGTGTGCACAATAACCACCATTCCCTGTCTAAATGAGGATATAGTATTGAAGAGCCAGAAGCCTGGAAAGACAAATATTCCCATAATCAATAGGAGGGCTGTACTCCTTATGATCAGTCACTGTCTGTTGCTAATCAAGGTTTTCTCTGTTTATTTCCTCAACCTGGTCTCCTTGTGTTTTTTATCTTTTTACTTGGTGCTTTCCCATTGAGAGTCAACTTTTTCTTTAAACATCTACTCTCTGCAACCCGCCTTCTTCCAAAGAAGCAGCCAGAATACAGAAGGCACATTTCCCCCAAACTCTCTCAAAATATTTAAGAGAAAAAGGCAAAGAGGAGAAAGGTCTTGTTTTAAGAAAACAAAGCCCAGGAGTGAAGAAGGCATGAGCTTACTGCGCAGTGAGGAGTGCACTTGTGAGCTGTAGCTTGAGCCAGGGAAATTGCTCCACACCTTTGTGCCCATCCCAGAGCCACCACTGCTTCCTTTCCCACTGCCTGCATCACTCAGAAACTCCCAAAAGCAAAATCCTTTTGCTTTCTTATCTACATCATCCAAAACCATTTGCAAGCTGAAAATCAGGGCTATGACGCACACAGAGTTCATTTACTCAGAGTAAATGTAATAATCAACAGCAGTTATTGTTTGTTAATATGTGGAGCCTTGTGTCCTATTGCTTTATTAAAATGTCTACATGTATTTATCCACATTCAGGAGGTGTTTAATCTTCTCTGAGACCACTAATAAAAAATCTCTGCCAATATTTGATATTAAAGTACTATGCCCTAGTGAAGTGCTAATTTCCAGGAGTCACGAGTAAAACCTCTGCTGTGAACACACACAAAAAAATTAAAAATACTAGATTATATGAGTCAGATGAAAAACAAATAAACCCCACCACAAACAACACTGGAAAAAATATGCAAAATTCAAGACAGCCAGATTTTAATGATGCATTTTACTTTTAGGTGTTGATGATTCTGTTAATGGCAGTTAAAGGGAAAAGAATTACTGGGGTCATCTGTGACGGCAAGGAGGTAAGAAGTAGCACCCCAGCCTCCCAACAGAGACACCAAGTGAATTGCAGGGGGAAGAACTGACACTGTCCTTGACTCTGGTAGCACTGCTGGGGCTGCTCCCCGCTCAGCTCCTGGTGCTATCTGTAAGGGCATTTCCCAGTAAGAGTGGAATCAATGCTTTCTGAAGAATACACCAGTCACCTGAATGTGTATTGTTAAAGAAAGACAGAAAGAAAGTACTTTTCCAATTACTAAAATACATAAATCATTACACCCTTGGCTTTCTTATAATAACTCATATTTGTCTGGAGCCACTGAAGATCCTTTGCAGCAAGTCAAGTGAACCCAGCTCACTGTGCACAGCTGGATTTCCATTTCCAGCCCCAAAGAGCCACGTTGAGAGGTTGCTCAGCCACCACAGTGTGCTGAGAACCATCCTGCCCGGTATCTGGTGGTTCATGGTGTAGTCACACTCCAGAGAGGCAGGGCTGGTCTGTGACAAAAGGCCAGGTAAGCATCATGGAGCAAGACAAAGCTTGCCTGAGCATGACAGCTGGCTGCAGTCAAGGTTACTGTGGGCTTCAGGAGCTCTTGCCCTGACATCCTAAGCCACAGGTGAGCAGAGAAGGTGTGCAATACAGCATGGTCCCCAGCACAGTTAAATCAGAAATAATAATAAAAAAATAAATTTATGTACTAAGTTAACATACAGGGGATTTGTGAACAGCAATGGGAGGGGACGATGAACAGAGTAGGTGCAGTCAGCTCCTCATCACTCCCTCAGGCCAGGGTTTGCATTGAGTCAGCCTCTAGGCTGTGAACAGAAAAATACGGACATCGACCCGCAAAACTTGACACGTAAGAGAAACATCTGGGCACTCACTTGGGGCATGGACTCTTCACTGGATCTGTTGCCCACTCAAGTCTGCTTTTCACATTTTAGCAGATGAGAGAAAAGCAAGGCAACAAAACCGCTGAGACAGAGAATGACACCATCTCTCCCACTCACAGGTACACTCCTCCTCTGCCCTGGCTGGCTGCTACCCAGCAAGACACTAAGAATTTGATAGGACAAAACCATCCTCAAGAAACACATCAGATCTCATTTAGGAACAGAATTATGCCCAGCAAGGGAGAAGGGAGTTAGATATCAGGTATTACCCAAGATTTTATTGCTACTGGTACCACTCATGCACAACTCACTAGCAAACGATGTGAGGCCAAATGGGAATTACTCACAGTATTTGGCACGACACAATGTTTTACTATGAAGAAACAGAGGTCACTTTGGTCCACTTGATGCCAGAGACTGAGAAGTCTAAAGTCAGTGCAGGCTATTGCTTCTTCAGGCCTCTCTGAAATACATGCTAGAGCCATTTAGATGCCCCTGGGACACCAACATATCCACCCGCTCCATCTCGACCACCCTCTAGGGTGATATTTGTCAGGATGTGGAGGCACCAAGCAGGGCAAGAAGAGAATAATGGCAAAGAAATCTTACAGAGTTCTTGCACAAAATCACCACCCATCTCTGTCCTTCCTGGGAAACAAAGCAAATTATAGCATTAGGGGATGATCCTCATAGCTGATCAAGGATGCTAATTGTCAAAGAGGCTCCAATGTACACACGTGTCTGACATTTCCCAGAGTAAAATATGAATTTTCCTATACACTATGGTACAGTTCCCTTTTTAATTTCCAGAACTACAACAACAAAATTTGAAATGGTCTGTATAAAATAATTCCCTTAATACTTCCTCTGACTGACAGTATAAGGGGACTACCACAGGCCACATGCGTAGGATTATTATACCAAATTCTGCCTTCACTTAACACTATCTTCTGACTTGCAGAGATAAAGACAGGAGGGCGAACACAGTCCAGAGCATAGAGCACGTATCAGGAACAATAAATGCAGTTACCTGTGCCCTGAAGCAAATAGCAAATACATGTCCCTGAACTGCTGCCATGGGAAAATACCCTGCTGAAACTACCAGTGATTCAGCCCAGAATTTCACATTATGTTTGTGCCTGCAGCACTGGCAAGAGCACTGGAGGGGTTTTCCCTATGGATGCTCAAGTGATCCTGGTGACAGGATCTCTGTCCATAACCTAAAACATGCAAGGAAATGCCTGTCCAGATCCATGTTTTATGGCCCAATTCCAGGACTGTCTTAAATAATTAGGCAACATGAGCTTTTTTTTTGCAATGCAAAAACTGCACTCAGGAATATGAACAAGGGCGGTATGAAGCTGGTTTCAAAGTATGGTTAATCCACATGTGAATTTGAGAGTGTATTTGTGAATATATTCTTTAAATCTCCACTCTTTTTTTCTTTATCATCTGCATAAATGACAAAGTTAATATCCCCAGGAAGACTGACTCATCTGGGAAAAATCAAGAGCTCCCAATTATTCCTCTTGTACCTGTCCCTTCTTGCTTTGCAGCTTATTATTTGTAAAGAAGAGAACAAGTATTAACCAATTGACAATGTGCTTGTACTACCCCACCTTCCTTTTTAAAGTCATCAGAGATCACATCCTATTCTTCCCCTCAAAGATACAAAGCTGAGCCTGTCTCTGCACACAGGACTTTGCATGAACAGTGGCAAGATGGATATGTTTTTTCCCTTCTCAGCATTAGTATAACTCCGTCAGTTTCCCCATCCTTTCTGTCCTCAAAATCTATTTTATGGATTAAAAATTATTGAACCCAAGACCTAAGAAGTCTATTCTTGGAACCAGAGAGGAGGAAGAAGAGAGATACGACTGCTTCTAAAAATTTAAACATTTTTTGCAAGCTCTCTTTTCTTTCTAGCAAACTGTCTGAGCTCATTTTCGGTGCTAGCACATGGATACATCTGCAATGACATATGTCACATTAATGAAAATACTTTTAAAAATACAAATTACTCATGCCCCATTAACTGTGAAGGGCACATCTGTATGCAGCTCTCTACAGAAGGGATTGCCCGTGACTGACCTGACAGAGCCTGGCCTTTCAGCTTAAATCCAACACAGTTCCCCACACAGACACAAGACAGGAATCTGGTGGCACTCAAAACTGTGACAGTGACTTAGTGAGAGCATTTTAATTCCTCTGGGAAGGTTTTTGCAGGAAAGAGGACAGCAAGATCTCTCTACCTCTCCTTTTTTTCCCCTTTTTTTTTTTTTTTTTTTTTACAGGCAGATACCTCATTTTCAGTGTTTTGTGGCAAAACCAGAAAGTCAGTATCTAGTTACTGCTCTGTATATTTACATAGTCTTTAAATATTTTTGTTAGCTCCTAAGCAGTTCATCCTGCCTGCCAGTGACTTGCTCCAGGGCCTCACAGATTTCTCTGGGGGGAATAAGGGTGAAAAAAGATGACTTAATATTGTACCTTTTTACTAACAAACTCACTCACTTTAGGTCTTTGCAAATAAAAGCAGAATTTCACTAGGGAAGGTATGAGTAGAAGGGGTGGTTATTCCATTCTGCTCTCTGCCCTGTCGTTGTCAGGAGCCGCAGAATTACACAGAAACTAAGCAGTTTACACAACCACCTGAAATAACAGGATTTGTACTGTTTTAACTCCATGGGAGTTGGTGACTCACCAGCGCTGATACTACACTTCAAATAAAGATATTCAGCTTCATTTTTTCAATTTAGCAATCGAGCCTAGCAGGAGAGGGAAAGGGGGGTCCAAGCTGTCATTCCTCCACTAATGTTCCTTCAATAATTAGCTGCTTCTCACAGTTTTCCCTTTTATTTCATGCCAGAAAGCAAGCCTTTCCATGAACAACATACCAAAAGAGAGCACTACTATTTTAAAGTGTCAGTGTTTGCAACATGAACCGCTCTGTGTAAACAACGAGATCTTCTACTTCCTTGAGAGAACCAGATGTTTCAGGAAAAGAACCCCAAACCATCCTGCTTGGAAGACAGCTACAGCAGAGAAGAGATTCATCCACCAGACTGACTGATGGACTTTTTCATCGTAGGTGGAATGGGTCTGCTTTTCACCTTTTTATTTCTTCTGGCTAATCTGCACTTTTCAGGCAGAGAGGCATAAATCAGTTTTGCATAGTCATGTCTTAATAGTGAAATCTTTAAATGCGAGGCGGTATCTTCTACTATGCCTGCCCTCGCTCTCCTACAGAAACTGTCCTTGCTTTATTAAGATGCTGGATATGATTGATGGTGGTTTCTTGGTTTTTTTCTAACTCCTAGCCAAGGTTCATGGACACTACTGGGCAGCACATTCAACAATACTGTCTTCTCAAGGGACAGAGAGAGAACAGAACTAGGCTCTGAAGATGCTTCTGTTACTCCTGACAAAGCCTGCTCACATCCCACCTGTGAGCATGCGTTAAAGTGAGCAAGGTTTTGGCTGTGGCTTGCTCAGAAGGGCTAACAGCAGGGATCAGCCCAACAGGATCTTAATTAGTATTTGCAGTGCTAATTTCCAATGGCAAGATGCTGGACTTAGAGATAACTGAGAGACAATCTTACAGTGTTTTATTTACCTCGTTAGAGAGAAATTGGCATTAAGTGCATTACTGAAAGACTGCATTTAATTAGTCAACATGAAAATAACCAACACATCCCTGTATGATGTCCAAATATCCACATGATTTTCTTCCTCTTACTATCATTAATCAAAGTTCAATTTTCTGCTAAGGCGACATAAACTTCTATTCCTGAGGTAAAAAATTCTGTGCTTCCCCCCGGCTCCTTTTATTGTTGAAAGAAAACCTCAGAATTACAATAGTGAGAAATGAACTTGCCCTCTCCTCTGTCTTATTAAGAAAAATTGACTGTGGGTAATTGTGTTGTCTATCTTCGTAAAAGTGTAAAGTGTTCATGGCCAAGGTCAAATTATCTTTCTCATGATGAATGTGAATACAGGAATTGGATTTCAATACTGAAGTCAAGCATCTGATTTTATTCTTTGCCTAGAAAAACAGAGAGCTGAATACTGGCTACTGCTAAAGAAATTAAAATCATGACAAAATGAATTAACTATGGTTGGGTACCAGAGAAGCATGGACTTTGCACTGTAGGCTCTATGTCTTCCTGTAAATCAGCAGTTAAGAAAATATATTTTTAATTCTGCTTTCTAACAGGTTCATTCAAGGACCCCCAAAGAATCCCATTTTCAGATGTGTTTATACTTACATGCTTTCATCCTGGTGTCCTCAGAATAGCACAAATTAAAACCAGAACCCCTGTAACAAGGTACCTAAGCAAAAATTACAAATATGGTCTGCATCAAAAGAACCTAGGCTACAGGATCTCAAATATCTTTAAAATACAGCTGCTGGAGCTACCATCCACACAGACAGGTGTTCAAATCTGTTAAATCTGTTCATTTGCTCCATCAGAAAGGATAAGGCCTGGTTGAGTATATAAAAGGAAAACCATCATAAAATTAGAAAACTAGGAATAAGTTGAATTACTCAAATTCCTTTGCCAGGTATGATACTTGAGTCTCTTCACAGCATCTGCTCTGCTACTAGGCAGGCTCAAACCAAAGCCTGAAAGTCAACACTCTCCAGAGTCTGCTAGACCAGGAAGAGAAGCCTTTTCCAGACTTGCCAGCTGAGCACTCTCGCCCATGTTCTGCGGGTTGAACCTGTCTGAACCAGGGTTCTGGAAGATCTCTGCTTCTGGAAAGAGGCACAGCAGCTACATGGCCACATCTGCCTAGTGTTCAACTGAAATGATCAAACCATAACTTCCTGCAAAATCTGCTTGGAATTCCAGATTTTGGGCAGAGGAGCAATTTTGCTGAAATCTGTGTTGCTAGTCACAGTATTTCTAGGAGGATTGCAATGATTACCTTCAAAACCAGAAACACACACTTTGCCATCACTCATATCACTACACAAGGAAGTACATTTCTGGCACCATTAAAAATGTATATTTTAAAATAATTTCCCATCCTGTTGTTATGCAAAAATTGCTTGTAGGACTAGACTACATAGCCTATTAAAAAGCTTACAAAATGACCCTAGAATTAATGAACAGACAATCATTCAGTTTTCCAAAACATTTCCAAGTTGGTAAACATGACTTTTCATTTGCAATTCACCTTTCAATTCACTCTGCAGTACACCCAGAGGACCTTAACAGCCATCTTGTCTATTAGAAATTCAGCTGAAATCTTTCCTGATTAAACTAAATGAAAGTTACAGAACGACAAAAATCCTTTCTGGTTTTTTTACCACCACTCACTATCAAATAACTTTTTGGAAGAGTCTGAAAGTGGTAATGCATAGACCAGGGCTTCTAATATGTTCAGTTTCCTAGACTGCATAAGTATTTTACGTTAATACTCTCTATATGAAATCCAGATGGATTTAATATAACTTAAAGAAACACAAAAAAGCGCATAGGAGTAGGAATAGCAAAAGGTAAGCTGCTGTAGTATGGGAAAAAAATGTTCCTCTTTGTGGTCCCCAACTACAATTAGTGGTTTGGGACCACGGAATTTAAGAGGAACCCAAAGCATGCTTCCAGCTGCTGCACATTTTTATTATTAGAGATTGTTAAAGACACTTGAAGATTCTATTAAAATCCTAAATCGATGAGACTGCTGTTATCAACACAATTATCTTAAACAGTAATATCTGTTCAGACATACA
>VRYO01000406.1:233147-370966 GCA_009812075.1 Sialia sialis
TCCCTCAGAAAACCTCTTTGCCAAAAAATTATGATCACCTTATTTCTTCAAAAACAATATAATCAAAAAAGACAGAGAAAAAGGATTTAATATTAAAATATTTTGAAAATGTTAATGCACAAAATAATTTTGAAAGGTTGTTTCTGTCCTTTCTCAAAGTTTGAATTTTAGATAATGTCATCACGAAAAGGCCTCCTATGCTACAGAAGCCGCTTTGTACACGTGAGAACTGGAATTCTAATACAAATAAATACAACAAGCTATTCTCCTATCAAAGAATGAGGTTTTTTCTGGCCCTGTTAACGTTACTTGCAGACTAGTATATACTACATTCTAGTCTGAGTTTGTCATGACATAGCACCCTGCAAAAGAAAACAGTAAATGTGAGCTCCAGTAAGGGTAGGGCCCTAGAGATAGTGGCATGTCATTTTGAATCCTTTATTGGATGTTTGAATTATGATATTGAGCACAACCAGTTCCCTCATGCCAAATAACAAGGGCAGAATTAACTTCTAAGAGTCACATCAGAAACGTATTTAATAATACACACAACAGCTTTATATCTGCACTTAATCTTATGTGCAGCCAAGATCCCAATTACTTCAGGAGAGCAGAATCAGACACTTAGCATTTGCTGAGCAACAAAGTTACTCCATTTAACAAAAGCTAAGTATCTCTCCTGAGCTTCAAAGACTATTAAGTCGGGAAAATGCATTAATAGAGTCCACTAATTATAATTATAAAGTAGTTGATTGTAAGAAGGACAACCAGTATGTGGCTCTGCCATGAGTTTCAGCTTCATATTGCTCTCCTAAGTTACCTTCTTCATAATGGCTTAGTACAAAACACTTACACATGTTCTGAAAACAGTTATGCTGAAAAACAAATTACAAACAGAAAATAAATGTAAAATATCAATTTAAAAAAATATCCAGTAAATCTGCACACAAAGTTGATTTCCCCCCCTAATTTTCTACTTAAATACTCTTCTAAGATACTTCACACTTCACTCAGTAATACTGATAAGCATTAGAGCAACAAAATGTTAACTATAAACAAAAATGTTCTGTTCTTCTTTTCCTCTTCACCAGAAGAGCCAAAAAGTGCAATGCGAAGAACTGGATCAAAGTTTAGAGACTGAGAATGCTGAAGAAAAAGAGACTGCAGTTCAGTCAGCTGCTGTTAACCCAATTCATTTTCTCCCTCATACTGGTCTGCAGAAAATAACAAACAATTGGTTTAGGACCAACATTCCTTCCATGCATCAAATCAGCTCCTCTTTTATCTTGCTGGGAAGGAAAAAAAAAAACAAACCATCACCCAGACAGACAAATTATAACAAATGTTCGTACAAGATATCTCTGCTATAACAGTATGCTGAAAACATCTGTACAACCAGATATAGTTCCTGTGTGCAAAACCCAGCTGAGATTGCACAGTCTCATGACTGTGATGTCATGATCCCCAAAAGGAGATGTACATCTATACAAAGCCCCTGAAGTTTTCAAAATTCAATTTAAAACTAAAGGAGACATTAAAAAAGAAAATTCTGACCAGATCCCTCTCCAGTATTTACTAGGGAAGAATATTTCTTTGCTGCTTGGAACTTTCAGCTTGGGAGAACTGCCTAGCTGCACTGCAGATGGCTGCAGCACAGATCACAGGGCTCTCCAAGCAAATCATCACTAGGACTGTAAGATGTGAAGTGTCTGACTCTTCCCAAAAAATTGAGTCCTTACACAGTCCTTAACCGGGTGGGATTGAGCTGGGAAAGTGCTCTATTCATGCATTAGGCATCAATAACAACAGTGATAATGTGCCTGCTGCCTAAAGAAAGGGCTGAAGTGTCTGCAGTGATTTAAGCAAAAGGAGCAATATCTTGTGGACTGCATGGTTATATTACTGGAAAAAACGAGACTTTACACTTAACTCAGTGTAGATCTCAGCGTGGAAGCCTCTGGACCAAACCCTCCTTATTTCAACGTCACGCCATTAAACCTAACACGCATACAGTGGCTTTTCATAAAGCCTGACCTTTAATAACAAGCCAGTGGTATTACACAACAAACATCAACAAAATACCCATTGCTACAGAGAGATAGAAGATAAAATCCTGTTCCTAAAAGAAAATCAGGCTTTAGGACTGGAAGGCAGTGCCACCTGCCTCAGCCTACCATGATGGGTCATCAGCATAGCCCTAGTACTTTTAAGAGGGTATATAAAATTTCTTTTTCAATAGAAAAGCTGTAGACCATATACTGTGGCCTTGGGAGCCACCAAGACATCTCTGCAGCAGCCAGGGTGTCCCTCTGAAGAGCATATCCATGTTAGTTCATCAGGTCAGGCAAGGGATGCACTGGTAAAGGAAGAATTCTCTTCAGTTCGTGGACACCTGGACACCCTCCACAGTGCTCCTCTGGACTTTTTAAATGCACTTCAAATGATTGATTCTGGCACTGACTCCACTGGGTGCACATTGCCTCCGGCAGAAGCCCCAGTCTCATTGTATTTCCTGCCAACCAGCAGAAATTACGCTAACACAAATATTTTGATAATTTTGCAACTTGGTACCGTGTTGGAACAAGGGGAGACCATGCCCTAAGATTTCCTTCCATTACAGTTCCAGGACAAAAAAGGCTCCAGGCTTTTCCCTGTTGCAGCAGCCAGTAATAGCTGCTGAGCACCCACTCATCAGTAATGCAAGGACAATCCAAAGGCATCTGGTTGATTCAAGTGGCAGGGGTTGAGCATGTGTGCAGGAGGAGAGGCCAAAGAAAAAGGCAACACAAACAAAACCTAACCCCACGCCCCCTGATTTCCTCCTGCTAAACAGTACTAGAATAAGCCAGATGTGCGTGTTACTGCTTTTCTCCAGAAAAACTCTTATATTGCAGAGTTTTTCCTTCTTTCTTGTCACACAAGTCCAAAAAAAATGTGACAAAGAGAAACATTATGAGCAGTCCCCTCAAGAGGGAAGTTGAGAGATGCCTAGAAATATAATACATACTGACTACAAAGACTGCCGGATTCCAGGAAATAAAAATAGATGTCTCCAGCAAATCAAAGAAACATCACCTCTGATGGCTTAGGAATTAATTTTTCTTGCTGTTATTCTACCTCTATGAGAAAGGACAGATAGGGCTCTGACTACAAAAAGAGAGATAATATAATTAGTCAAATATTTGTATAGGAAAATGATGGAAGCTTTGTAGGATGCATATTGATTGGGAATGAATAATAAAGAGGCTGGCAAGAGGACTCCAGAGTAGCTTCTCCTCACCACCTAGAGGGGAGAGGATCATTTAAGGGAAAAAGCACACATGCGACCTACCCTAAAAATCTAACGGAACTCCTTCTCATAAGCTACAAGCCAGTCTTGCACAAGGCATGCTAAGAGCCTAATCCAAGGGTTTCAAAATGTGAAAGTGAAAGCAAGCAACTGCTGTGCTCTAAAAGAGAAAGTGCCCAACGTGCTCTAATAACTTGATTTAGCTATAGCTAGCGACTGTGGTCCTTGGGACCATGCTGGGGAGAAGGTGCAATGGCAACATTGGAGGGCTCATTGAGAAAGGTTGTTGGTGATGCTCTGCCTTCTTGACAACTGAGCCCTTTTCCTTCTTTCCATGTCTCTGGGGTTTTGAATCCACTGCACAACTCCTCATTGAGAGTGGGTGTATTCATTAACCTTTAGGGAAATGCCTCACCAGATTAATTAAGTCAGGTGACATTTTATAGCCAGTGAGTGATTTTCCAGGAATGTTTCTGTACTCGGCACTAACGTATTTGGATAAAATTTCAGTGTTGTTCCTAAGGCTTAGAGCTGGAAGGAGAAATGAGGACATTTGCGTGATGAGAAATGGGAAACAAGTGGCCCCAATCTCCCCCTCTGTTGCATGTTTCCTCTGAAGTACCACAGATGAGAAGTGATGGCATATGTTAGGAAATACATATGTTTTGCTTTTCTAAAGCCCCAGACTATTACTGCTTAAAAGTTTGAGGTCAAACCTTTTAAATCATTAAGTTTTCATTCAAAATTCCAGCATAAAGAGACTGAATCAACAGTGCAAACTATTTCAATGTCTCTCCTTCCCCAGGGCATTTTCTTGCTATATCACAGTCTTCCCTTGTGAAAAGTCATCCCCAACTCCCCAGACAGCCTCTCTGCATCAGCCTCATTTGGGAAGCTACTGATTTTAACCCTGCAGCAACGCTTCCCCTTGACAACCCTGCACGTGGGCAAAAGCCTGCACAACTTATTCCCCTGACTATACACCCTCTCCAGATAGGAGCCATAGCTGGCAAAAAACCCTGGTCTTAATTTTATTTAAATGCAATTTACTTTAAATGGAGGCACTTTTTGGCTGGCAGATTTAAAGTCTCAAACATTTCAGTGGAACATAGATATGCCTCTGACTCTAGGACATTCACCATTTTTTATGGTAGCCCTGAAACACAACAGGAACAGAGAGAACCTGTTCACAAAGAGGATGGAAACTGATAGCAGACTGGATCTGAGTGGTGGAAGAGTTCAAGGCCAGCTTGGATGGGGCCCTGAGCAACCTGACCTAGTGGGTGGAGTCCCTTCCCATAACAGGGGAGTTAGAACTAGATGATCTTTAAGGTCTCTTCCAACTCAAATCATTCTATGCCATCTGGATGGCCCTTGTCTTTGAGGCGAAGTGAAATATGAACTCTGTTAATAGCATCTAGTAGCTCTGTAGAGTTTTATTAAGAGCAAAACATCCCCCCACACAACCCATGCCAGAACTTAAGGTTTACATTTATCAAGAAGGTAATAAAGAGGGCAGAGAAAAGGTGTGGCCATATGAATGCTTGTTGACTCTCATGAGGAAATGAGATATCATTCTGGGTATCATAATTTTATTCTCTACTGCAGATGCAGAAAAACTTTCAAAAATATCACAGGAGCATTTTAATGACATAGTTACAAAAAGGTGCTTATCAATCAGGGTGGTCCAGAACCATTTTTAATAACAGGATCACGTTTCCTTCTTCCAAATGCAGAGCTATTTGAAGCTGAGCAGTATACCACAAATAGAAATATTAACCAGAGTGGCTGCACTAAAACCCCACAGATTTATTTTTTCAATGTATGGGCCATAAATATTGTTAGAGAAGAGAAACACTAATCATACGCCATCTGGCACACATTTTTAACTTAGCAGTCTTATTCCAGTCATGGATCTATTCTACTGAGGACATTCTAGCTTCTGACACTGTATTATATTGTTTCAATACACAGCTGAAAAACTTCTAGTACAAACAATTTTTCTTCTTTTTAGAGCCCTGTTTGGCTTTCTAATGGTCTGCAAAGTTCTAGAAGCTCAGGTGGCTGAAATCAAAGCAGCTTCAGGGCATGAGACTTTTCAGATAGCAACAAGTTCTTTAGCAGATCATACTGTACTGGCCTCTTGGTGATAACGGGAAGGGGCTGGAAGAGATTGTGGTGGTAGCAAGGGAGCTGTTAAAGCTTGGTTGAAGAGCCTCAGCCACTTAAACAGAAAAGCTCCACTAATATTTGCCAGCCTTCCTTTTACAAAGGGAGTGGATACTAAGTGAAAGCACCACATTACAGCACCTTTTCTGCTCGCATGACTGCGCGGAGAATAGCCATACAAAAGAGAGGGGAAGCTTTTAGGTGAAGGGTTTAAAAGTTAGGATGCTAATTATGTGTCCAGTCCTTGAAAAGCAGAGCAGTTTATAGACAATGAATCCTTTCTGATGAGTGCAAGTGCTGGGGTTGAAGCCCAATTGCAAACCTCTGATCTCTTCCCTGTGTTTCTGCACTCACAAATTCTCTCCACATGCAGTATGCACCCAACTCCTACAATCAGAGCTCTTGCTCTGTTTAGGGGTTTTATTACAGATTCCTGCAGAAAGCTAGTGAGCAATAAACCCACAGACGTCAGTAATGACCATGACAAGGGTATTCTTACTAAGGTTCTCTGAATCACCCAGTTATTTATCAGTTAACTAGAATAAATATTGACTTGTTCTTTGGACTGTCCTCTACAAATACAAACCCACCAGAGAGCTCAAAAGGCTAAGAAAAAAAAAAAAAATCAAAGTTGCTAGATAAATATGAAGAAGAGTTGGTTATTTACTTTGGTGTTTCAGATTTCCAGTTTATCAGATGTTGGCATTTAGAGAATAATCTTAAAAAAGAAGACCTGATATTAATATAAAACACCTGAGGAGCTGAAGTTTTTGTTGGCTTGTTGGCTTGTAAAGAAACAATCCAGAAGAAAAACAAAAGCAAGAGATGACTTTTGCATCTATGGCTAAGTTTTCTTTTCAGAAACAGATGAACACACATAGTCTGATTTGAATGGGTTTGAAAAAGTCAATGACAATTAAGTCTGGAGTAATTTCCCACATCTTTACCTGCAAGTTTTCTGCTTCTCTTTCTCCTCTATGGCTTAAATTCTTTTGTGAATGATTTCATTTTTGCCACCCAAATTGAGGCATCCTTCTTTCTTTTTTCCAACAGAATCAAAATATCAGCAGAAATACCACTCACAGTCTGAGGGATGCAAACGAGCACCTGAAAGCAGAAGCCCTCAGCATCTCATTTGAGCACTTGGCCAATAAGACAATCAAAACCACAGGGCATTTGACAATGGCATGCTTTTGCTTACTTGCCTTTATCTCACCCATAAGAAGTAAGAAATTGTGAAGACAATAGAGAAATCAGTCTCCACTCAAAGTTTCTCAAGCAGATCAAACACGAGTGCAGGCTTGGCTGCAAGTGACCTCAGATATAACTTATTCTGTTACTGTAATAACAAAATATATAAAAGATATGGGCTCTAAAAAAAGCACAGGTTCACATGACAATCTTCCAACTCTCCCCCAGGCCCCTTTAATCAGCAAACAAAGACTCTAGGGAGCCAAAACAGAAAAAATTCCCATTGACCTTGGTGCTGTTCGGGTTAAAACTTTAACCTCTCTCTCCCTGGGCACCAGCATAAAGTTGGCTCTTCTAGTCCTCCACCACTGGGCAAGTTGAACACAGCAACTCCTACCCAGCTGTGAGGTCATGGAAGGATAGGCCAGAAGTGGTGGAAAAGGGGGGCAACTGGCCTTATCATGAGGAAGGCACCATACTCAGGAGACACAGGAAACATCAACAGAGAAGAATCTCCTTTAATTTAATCACCCACAGAGTACTTAGTGCCCAAAAGTTACACTGAGAAGGGAAAGATAAAGCCCAGGAAGTAACACTTTCAGGTGTAGCTGGCTATGGTTAAGTGGTCTATATTATTCTGACTGATAAGAGACAATTTTACCCTGAAAGAGTCTATGATGTATGTATTGATGTTCTGCTGCTGGTTTACAGGTAAAAAAACCCAAACCACAACAAACAATTCCCCTAAGAAATTCTCGTAAGAAATAAGTATAGTAGCAGAAATATCTGTTCAAGGCAGTGAAAAGGAAAAATCTTTCCATTTTTATGAAAAGAAAAACCTAAACACCCTATTTGGATGGCTATCAGACTAACATTTTCTGTCTGTTAGTTCCTCTAAAACTGTGCATCTGGTGAACCTTACCTAAAAGGATACCATTCTAGAAAGTGAAGGTGCCCTTTTCTGTTCTGCATGAACATGTAAATGGAAATTCTGGAGGCAAATTAATTCAGCTCCTCAAATGAAAAGCATACATTTAATTCCAAGATACTGAACACACTAATTTAATTGTTTTTTAATAAAACATGGGCTTAAACAAAGTGTTTTTAATAAAGATCAGACACCAAAAGCTTCTTTTAATGTTTTCAAAACCAGTTTTAATCTCACATTTAATGAGATGTGTTTCACTTTTCTAGAATTCCAGCCCTCTTACAGATAGACTAACTTAAAACAAAAGAAAAGGAACTCAACTGGCTTCAAAGTCACTCCAGCTGCACGGCCCAGCTGGAGGGAGACAGAAGGCATTACTACTTGTTGATTCCTTCAGAGGCTGGAAGGGCCCAGCGTTGTTTTCAACAGTTTGATACTTTAGGCCAGTGCCGGGGGGAGGAGAAGAGAAGAAAGTTAAGAGCTGTCAGATTTTCGGGTGCCTGGGTAGGAATTCTCCCTTGGTTACCCTCGAATGTGCTTTGAGTGCTGAGATGTGCGTCTGCCATTGGACGCTCTCCTCCTGCTGCCTCTGCTGACGGGCTCCATCAGACCCTGGGGCATTAGGCAGGAGCCCATCCCTCCACTTGAGCAGCACTTCAGTACCAGATCCCCAAGTAAGTAGGTGGAATTTTAATTAAAGAAAGAGAAAATATGTTAATCTCATTAATAACTGTGAAGGGGAAACCCCACTAAGATGAAAGCCTTGTTTTGTAGGAGCATGAGAAGAATATCCCTGTAACTGGAATGTGTAGTGCATTTTGCTGGTCTGTCCATCCATCCTTCTCTTCAGAAACTTTTGGTCAGTGGGGCATTTATTTTGTGAGGGGGGATAACATCATGCTCTTAGTCACTACTCTTGTACTAGGTACCAGCAAAGCTAAGGGAAGAATGTGTTGAATAATAAATAACACATTAAGACAGTAAAATCATCCCAAATGCAGCATTCTAGTGATGGTCTCTACAGTGTTGCATGTACAGTGGGATTTTTATAGAGGTAGTTTTGTGAGGTACATGGCAAAGTACATTACAGTTTGTAATGTAATGAGGCATGTGATAGTAAATTCTTTAAAAAAAGAAATGCAACTGAAGCAAGTGATGACAATCAAGTGACTCAAAGAGCATCACTAGTATTTAAAAATACTACTCTTCAGATAATTGCATAACCATAAGGGTTGCAATTTGTGTTACACTGGCTGTTTACAATCAAAGTAGACTTAGAGACAATAACAATAACTAATCTTAGGAGTTATTTTAAAATGTAAGTATGTCCTTTTGTTAAAGAAGTAAAAGAAAAATCCCTTAACATCCAAACAATTTGGTGAAACTTGTAATTGGCTGATCGATGAGAGAGAGACACTGGTTACAGAAAGAAAAGAGAATTTGGTTGAACAAATTTTCAGGGACTATTTTAGCAATTTATGTTCTACTTTGCAGGTGTAAAAGTTCTTATTCATTTGATTTGGAAGTTTAAATAGTCTCCTGCCCATAAGAGTGTTTATCACCTAAGAAACTTTAAAGTGTCCATTTGTGCCCTTACTGTGCAGGTTTATCTCCTGTTGACTTAAACCAAGGACAAGATTAGACTCAACAATTAAATTCCCATCAATTTGTTTCAGCACAGGACCATTTCCCGCTCTGTATTTCACGAGTCTTGGATACTTGGACTGTGGCTTAGATGCAACTGCTGTAACAAGATATTCCAACGACCATGAAATGAAAATAAAACATTTATCTAGCAAGTGGAATGACACCCAGTTCATTAAAAGGGGTTCTTGATGGAGAATGTCATCCAAACCACCCTGTAAATAAAGTGGGTTTATTTGTATTAGGCAAACAATAGATAATGTAGACTTTATATCTGATGAGTTAAATCCATATAGCATATCCATGTCAATTTTATTTTTAGGAGGCTTGTAAATGCTCTGAGCAGATAAACAAAATAAATGATTTTTCAATGCTCTTATATTAGCTATGAAACAAATGCACCAGACAAGCACTCAAAGAGCAGCAGCACATATTTTATCTAACACACATTGTCAATATTGTGCTGGATGTCTTACTTTAGCAGTTTGATACAGTGTACAGCCCTGAACTGGTTGTATCACAGGGTTTTTACCTGGCAATAGAGCTTCTTGCATGCAGCTCAGTGCTGCTTAAATTGGAAACCTTTATTAATTTCAAAAATTTAATTATGTTCTCTAAACAATGAGCTGAGAATTCACACTTGGGAGACAGCTCTCATTAATATAACCTGACCACAATGAAAAGAACATGTGAATTTTATATAATTTCGTCATTGCATCTGGTTCAGCAAAATTAATCCAAACCTTCCCTGAAGTTTAAAGCTTGCCATTTCCAGGAGACATCTGAAACTTAACAGTATTCTTGTGTAATGCATGGGATGAGCTATGTCCTAAGTGGGTGTGCAGTTTGATACCGTACCAATATATTTTTTCCATCAATGGCAACTGCCATCTGCGCAAAAAGAGAAGTTCCAGTGAATTAATATCAACCAGACATTATCTCCTGGGACTCAGCCTCAGGAATTATGTTTTTCTCTTGCAGTGTGGAAAGCTGTTCAGTGTGCTGCAGCTCTGCAGAGCATTGTGGACAGCATGTTCTCTCATTAACTTGAGAAACATAATAAATGACAGGGTTTGCATTTGATTGCTAAAATATACCTTTCACCTTATTCTCCTCGGATACACATAGGAGGCACCTATTAGGAGTCCTAAGGCATGACTTATGAACACAAGAGTATTCACTACAGCAACTGGATACGCTTAGGAAAAGCCAAGACCAGCTCTAAGAGTAACATACTGGCAATTATGATTGCAGTGGTTCTATTACTGGTGCTTCAGATGGTTTTGGAGCTGAAGGAGAAAGAAGAGGTTCAAGGACCCTGTTTTTCACATCCAGCAAATCCAAGCAAGATTTTTTTGCATGCCCTCACATTCATCCTAGCCTCCAAAGCACTTAGACTAAGAGTTTAATTAACAGATGGTTTACACATATTTTTTTAAGTATCATTAAAACTGTTTTAAGATGGATGAAGTCTCCTCTCAGCAACACACTTGGGTTTTGGGCACAGCAAGGCAGTGAGGGACAAGCAGGCCACCCTGGGAGTGATGCTGCCCAGCCCCTCTCCTCCTTCACACTCACAGCTCAGAAGATCCCCACAAGATGCACTACAAGCTTCTTCCTGGCCATAAACACACTCCACACTCATTTGCAACACACATTCACGCTTTGTTTGTCTCCCATGAAGCCCCTTCAAAACATTTTAAGGAAATACGAACCTAATTCCTGTTGAACTACAGTAGCAATCAGTAGCTTAAAAAAACAAAGCACAAGAAATACAGTAATTTCACAATTATACGCCGCACCTGATTATAAGCCACACATCTGGTAGCCAGGGAGACCACAGGATTTTGTCCATATTTGACCCGCACCCCGAATATAAGCCACACTTTTATTTTTTTAAGCGAGTATCCATGTGCAACAAAGTAACGAATTAGTAACAGAATCACGCAATCGCAGGGTTTGCTGTCAGGTGCTCAAATTGCAGTTTTCACAGACGGAAGGGGCCTTTAAATGCAGCCCCATACGCCCGCCCCACTCGGCGGTGGCCCGCCCACCCGCCCGCCCCGCTCGCCCGTGGCCCCACCGCCTTGCTCGCTGCTGCTCACCCATGGCTCCACCAGCTGCCGCTTGCCGCGCCCCTGTGGCAGCGTGGCGGGGTGGCCGGGTGGCAAGTGGTGGCGGGGGCGGCCGTGCGGCAGTGGAGGTGGGGCCGGCAGGTGGCGGTGGGGACGGCCCCGCGGCAAGTGGCAGCCCCAAGCAGTGGCGCGGCGGGGCAGTACTCCCCTGCCGGCACTGCTCCCCCCGCCGGCCCACCCCTCCTGGCTGCGCCGGCGACCCCCACCAGCCCACCTGGCTTGCCCTGCCTGGCCACGGCGGTGATCCCGCTGCCAGCTGGCCCAACCCCGCTGCCGGCTGACCTGTCCCACTCCCCGGCAACCCCGCCACCAGCCCGCCTGGCTCCTCAGCATGCCCGCCTTACTCGGCAAAGCCCGCTCCCCACCTGCCCGGCCGTGGCTCTGCGGCAGCTCTCCACCCTGCCGGCTCACACTTCCAGGTTAGCACTTCGCTAGGTTTTGTCCATAAATAAGCCACACCTGATGATTAGCCGCACTAGTGGGGAAGGCTGGATTCTTCAATGAAAAAGGTGCGGCTTATAACCGTGAAATTACTGTAAATGCTATTTGTCTAGCAGAGTTTTGCAGACTTGTGTGGTAGACACAGTAGGACATGTACACCAAGAGCTGGTGCATGTGTGCACTCATGCAATTGCAAAGGCTTCACAGGCCAAAATGTCCAGCTGCCCACCCTGCAACCAGTTTTGAAGAACACAAACCTGTGGTACAATATGAAGGTAAACCTGGGGTTCAAAGATCACATAATTATTTTCTCCTGCCAATTTGCCCTAACACGGATAACTTACAGTCTTTCCCTTCCTATTCTACAATTATCAGCATTAAATTCCTGACACAAATGAGATCCTGTGATTTGTGTCATGCACAAGTTTTTCTAGTGGCTCACCTACAGGCTGGATTACCTACTTTATATTTGAATGCCAACCAGCCACAGATTATCCCAAAGACATGCTAAGGATTCACCTCCCCCCAGTCACTATGCTTCATAATCTCCAGATCTGCTTCAGAATTCCCAGCATGTAATGGCTTTCATGCTCTCCCATTAGCACAATAAAGACCTACTACTGCACCCACAGAAGGGGATAATTAGGCTAAACTGGCAAACTTCTGAAGCAGCTTTTCTATAAATTAATAAGACCCTATAATATAAATAATAATCCATTGATATATGCTAAATAGTAGATTAAGGAGAGGAGGAGATTTTCCATCTTCCCTTGAATTGACTATAACATTCCTCTCTCAAGCCCCCAGTTTTTTGCTGCTGGAACGGAACAGGAACTAGCGGTTCCTGACTGCAGCCTGGGAGCAAGAGCAGAGTGAAAACCCCATGGGGGTGGCTAGACCAAGAACTGAGGGCAGCTGGTGGTTGTGGTAGCTTGGGGGTCAGGAATATGAGCTGCAGGTCCCACCTGGAATTAAGTGGGCAGAGTGCAGGATGGGGCTGTCACATAAAATGCCACTTCTGCTCACAGCTATCAACTGCAGATGCACAAGTTCACAAAGGGCTTGAGATCCCTAGGGAGCCATGTGCTTGGAGTGTAGAATATGGATTATCAACACAGTCTGGATCAAAGACATACATTTACCCTTAGAGAGGATATGCATTCACGCTCCAAATCCAGCCAGGGCAAACAGGGAACAGCCCATAAGGTCCTGCCAGTACTACACCAGGCCAGCCAGCATCACTGGCATGAGGCTAAACCTAGCACCCATCAGTGGAAGCCAGCAAATGTGCATGTGCAAAGCAGGCTGGTGGCTGGGACAGCCTTCAGCAGCCTTGCACCAGCACTGCCCTTCCACCATGAGATCTCATGGATCTCATGCATGTTTGGACACAGCAGTCCCACTTTGGTGTCAGGACACAGTCGACTAGGAGAAAAACCCTTGGTGAAACTTTGCAACTGATTATCTTGACCCCAACAGTATTCAGCCTAAACTGTGGAGGAACAAACATGTAAAGGACAAATCTGTGCATACTGGATTCTTTTAGTACACAGCTAGTTCTTTGGCTTGAGCAACATCACAGGGTGATTACTGCTTGCTTGATTAGGAACACGCAAAACAAATGCTACAATCCCAAATGTCTTTTTTATTTTTTGAGAGCTCAGAAGTGCAATTTAATCTTCCAAACAGTTCAGTTGCTCCACAAAAGGAGAAAGAAAATAATATTTTACTTGCTGAATAGTCCTTTCACAGGATAAACCAAATACAGCAATAAACTTCAGCACTTCAGAAAGGCAATTGAAACTGCAGCTCTGCAAACACTCAGATTTAGCATAAAGGAGTGGACTGGATCTTTTCTCTCACGTTTGTCACATAAGGGAACATTTCTTTCAAGTGCCAAATGATGCTGTAATAACAAGGGTAACTCACGCTATAACACACTTGACTTTACTGTAAATGTCACATGCTCATAAGTGTCCCACTGTACTATAATTTGCTCTATAATGTAGCATTACCTTAACAAAATAAGACCTTTGGATTTTATTTTTAAAGCTTAAAAGACCTCACATTTCACTTAGAAATTGCACTGAAATTTTCTGCATTTGATGTGATTAATGATACATGTGTTTTAGAAGCTCACTTCCTGAAAACGAAGGAATAACCCTTCGTCTGAGAGCTGCCCACTGGTAGCTGAGCATCATCTGCTGGCCAAGGCCCAAATTCTCATTGCGTTAAGATTTTGAAAGATGACGACCATAAAAAGATCAAAATCGGATTAAGGATGTCAGATTTTAAGTCCCACTCCTGATAAAAAAAAGCAGAGAATCACAGAGCATTCTGGCTGGATGGGGCCCACAAGGATCATCCACTCCAAATCCTAAGTGAATGGTCTGGCCCATACAGGGGTTGAACCCCAACTTTGGCATTATTAGCACCATGCTTCAAACAACGGAGGGTCTTCTCAGTGCTGTATATGATACTGCACTCAACAACTGTGCAAAAAGGAAGAGCTGGGACTAACTAGCTTGAAATTACTTCTGACCTGGTCTTTGCTGTCTCAGATCCATGCATCTCCTGTCAGTTCACTAAGCAGACTTGGAAGTTGCCAAAACAACTGATTGATTGCTTTTTCCTCTCACTGCAGTGTCTCTGCATACATTACTGTATGGTACAGTTCACACCAGCTATTTTCCCAATGTACTATTACTTCTGAACATCAGAAACATTTCAATGACAACTTCTAAGCAAACACACCAACCAAAAGATCCTTTGGGGTTTATCATCCACTGCCTAATCTAAATTTATCACAATATTTTCAGCATGCTTCAAAGCAGAGGAAAGGAAGGAAAAGATAAGGGGTTTTTCAATGATTAATAAAGGAATGCTCTTATCTGATTCTCCTGTTCATGAAATATACAGAAGTACAATAAGCATTTAATATCTATAACTTCTGGGCAGCCCTAGGAGTGAAGACTTCTTTTTCAATCAGTGTTGTACCAGCTGATCAGTGCTTCTGGATTAAAACAGGCGTGTAATGCTTCATGGGTCTCATGAAGGTGAGTCCCCAAAGCACTGACAAGAAGATATTTTATTGCCATAGGTTTTTTTCCTCCCCCGTTGTTATTGTTGACTAGGGGAAAGAAAAACAACGTTCCAGATAAAAATATGCGTGAGTGTAATGGAAATGACATGCAGGCAACAGCTCCCCTCCCCCATTTGGCCATCAAATTCAACTCAGTCTAGAGCAGCCCAGCAAACTGCATGGCGGGGGAGGAGTTGGGGGGGCGAGGGGGAGGGCTCAAGTGAGCAGGGAAAGCAGTGAAAGCCTAAATAAACTTTGACTATTAGATAACTGGGCTATTATTGCTCTGTAACACTTCCTGAATGGCCTAGAAAAAACACAGAGACAGCTCTTGTTCCTGCCTGAAGGAAACAAAACACAAGGATGAGTGCTCAGTATGTCAACTAAAAACTCTGGTTGTTTCCTTCCTTCCTTCTTTCTCTCTCTCTCTTTTCATTAGTTTTAATTTGGATTTTTTTCTTATTTGTCCTTTTTCTTCTTGAAAACCATGCTGTATACCTAGCCAAAGCCACGAAGACTCTCTTTCTATGCAAAAACACCCTATTCAATTTTTTTTGCAGGACATAAGCTGCACATGTTCAATGCAAGGCACAGACTGCAGCCCCTGGGGCTGCAAGGCAAGGCATCCCACGGCCCTGCCAGCAGCAACTCTGGCATCTGCACCTCCCCAACAGCGCCTGTGCATTGACATCTCACTCCTTCACAACTTGGAAAAGTTAACTCACTTTGGTTACTTCAGTCAAGGATATGCTAACTTTCCTGCTTGCATGTACGATACTGTTGGTGTGCTGAAGCTGTTAGACTCATTAGGGAAGCATCTACACCAGTCATGTATAATTACAATTCTTCAGACTCAAACCAGATGCTCCAGACTGTCAGAAAAACAGTAACTTGTGCTGTTTATATTCACTGATCTCTTTGAAGGTGGAAGCAGTGAGAAATAGATTGCTCAACACCACATTTGGAAGATGATGTGACCAGGAGTTACAGCTGATCTTCCTCTCCAAAACTGTCACAAACTTCTTGGTTCCTCTCCACCTCCTCCTGGTCCATCAAGCACTACCCCCTTCTGCTGTGAGCTCCTGCTCTGGCTGCTTATCTTGCTGCATCCACAGAAATAGTGCCACAAAATGTGGCAGCTGACACCATGTCAGTGCACTGCCTCCCAAGGGATGACACACACCTCCTCTAACACACTCATCCACCTCTGTACTAAACAGCAGCTTTCTATCAGCATGCTTTGCTAATGCCCTCAGACAATACCTGAATTTTCCACTTATTTACACATTCTTTGTTGTACTCCTGCTCTTGTCTAAACCACTCCACCCATAGAGCCGTTTTCACTTCTTCCTCAGCTCCCTACTGCTCTGTACTTTCTTCACAGGCATTTCCCATTTCTTCCCCACTTAACCACTTTAAAGCCTTTCTTTTTGCAACGTTCAATATAAAGTCCCCATGGGATACGGTCTCTGTGGTGGAGGAAGAGTGGATCTGTGCAGGACTCCTCACACCTGCTCCTATTTTGAGCCGCACCAAGTTGGCCACTGGGATGGCTAGGGACAGCCAGTGGGACTGGCTGGAATGTCAAACTGGAAAGTACTGGTCTGCACTGGAGATAACGGGACAGCCTGACTGGACAGATATCTCCAGCTCAGAACTGAACAGGAAGTATGTCACTTACACAGATACACACAGTGCAAAAAAGTCCAAACAAAAAGAAAAGGCAAACCCTTAAATGCCCCATTTTTGGTCTAGTGGCCTTAATATGCTTCTTCTCACCAAGCAGGAATATATTTAAAAACTAGAAAGAAGCTCTAGGACCAAGAGACCACATGAAGGCACTGGGAAGGACAAAGAGAGGTGAGGAGGGGAAGGACAGTTTTCCAAAGTGTAAAATGGAGCTGGTGGCAAATAAGAGGTAAAAAAATGCTTAAAGGCATTACCGCTGCAAATAATTGCAATATAATTTTTCTTAACTCCTTTTTGATATTCTCCCAAATTGTTCCTTGTAATAACTGCCCTTGGAAAATGGAAATACTGAGAGGAGAAAAAAAGAAGCAAATTTGAGTGAAAGCAAATTCTGCATTTGTATTTTAGTAATCCGCCAACATAAAGCATTTACCAGCTGTGAGCTCATCCAAAATGTTAAGGGGTAGAAAAGTAATTTTGCAGGACTGGAAAAAGTGATGTTTTAAGTGACTTAAAGAAAAGTCTAAGCTTTTTTCCTCCAGTTTCAGCATCCTAGGAATATTAAAGAGTCAATTCAGGAGCCCTTGTAATCATAAACAATTTTTTTCTGGTTAGTGACTGTTTAATTTTTTTGTTCCCAGAAAGGCTGTCATTAAACAAACAACAGGGATCACGTATGAAAAGAGATACATCTTTGAAGCCTGAACAAAGAGAAAGCCATCCCAAAAACTCCTAAAATGAGCAACCGAACAAGAGAGAAGGATGGCATAGGATATGACTCCTCCAAGCCCTAATGACTGACCTTGATGGGGTGTTCCACTGGGGAAAAACCTCTCCAGAGAAAACAAAGCCGTTGCACACAGAATACGCGAGGAAAGGAAGGAAGACTTGACTTGATGTTGATCAGCCCTGCCACTGCATCCTGTAGGTTTTAATCAAGCCTCAGTGAGGGCTGTGGCTTGGAAAGACCTTGAAGATATTGATTATGAAGCAGTTGGCTTTTATGTCACTGATGTGTGGTGGGGGTAAAACAGAGGAGCCAGGCGTACTTCTGTGAGCTGCAGGACCCCAATTAGCATCAAGTGCTTGGCTAGAAAGTGTTGTATTGTTGAACAGTTGTGTTGTTACAACAGCTGTTACATGGCTCCTCCTGCTCCACCTCGGTGGTACAGGGGATACCAGACCCTGCAAACACATCCATGGGGTTCCCAGGACTTTGTGAGATCCATCTCTGTGAGGGTGGATAGCCTCCAGCCAATGAGCATGTTGGCTTTAGTCTTTGTTCTATGACGAGACTCCTCCCTGAAGAGCTGGCAGGTAAAGTCCTCTCAGAAACAAGGTTGTTCACCAGTTCCTGTGTGCACCTGGCACTGGCAAAGCCTCACCTAGGGCCTGCAGCAGCATACTGACAAGCAATAGCCTGTGCTGCTATTGAACCCTTCAGCTAGACTCTGAGCTCTTCAGGGCAGCTCAGAGAAAGGAACTCTTCTAAAAATGATGGGTCCAGACCAGTAAACATAGTAGAAATCAGTTGTCACAATCTTGGCTGAGAAATTGCAATTAAATATCAAATCTTTGTAAGTGCTAATTTGGTAAGGGACTATCAGAAAGGGTTACCTTGATCATGAAGACCATTTATTCAAGCCTGGAAGGAACATTCCCATCATAACTGAAGTAAGTGTTTTGAACTGAAAGTATCACCATGAAGAGAAGGCATAAGCAAATTTGGAAAAAGGCCTCAAAAAGAAACATTCTTTGCAGCAAAACTCTTAGGTCCTCGATGCAAGCATTTCAATGCAAGAGGCTTCCCATGTTGTGTTTTTGTTATGCATCTCCAAGCAAGGGACACTCACTCCAGTCTGAAGGGAGCAGCTCACCAGTAAGGTGGAAAGGTTTCATGTAGCTTTGCATTCATATGAATGAAATTTCGTCTAAGTGCACAAAGACAGAGTACTCTTGAAAATACACCATAAAGTTAAGTAACTTGGAAAGGGAGAAAAGTACAAAACCAGGTTGTTTAACTGGCTAACAATATATTTTTTCTGGTTCAGTGTATTTACCTTTATTCATATTTAAATGAAAAGAATGTAATCCATTGAGTCTTATTGGTCTGGTAACTAAGGAACTTGACCAAAAATTAATGAATGAAAGAAGAACTGAAGTTTCACTCTAATTTCTTGTATAAAGCTATCAGATCAGCACATTTCCTTTCCTTGTCCTCAGTTCCCAGAAGCAGTGGTACGGTATCCAATTTCACAGGGATGGTCTTGCTTTATCTGGATAATTCTACTAAATGAAGCTGAATCCCAATCCCAGTTTTTTACCAAGTGATACTATTACCAGAATGATGAAAATGGAAATCTAAGAAACAGAACAGAAATGTAAAATGTGAAATGAGTTTCTGAGTACAAAACCAGAAGGGGAAGAGCTGCAGAAGGTCACTGAAGTCCTTTCACTCACTCTGTACCAAGGCTTCCTGTGAGCGCAGAGTAATGGCTATAAATTGCGAGCACAAGTCTGAAATGTTTCTGCTTCTTAGCTTCATGCTGAGTTAGCTGCTAAGAAAAGCTTTACCATTAATTGTGTCTTACACATCTACCTCTAGGAAACATGTAAAAAACAAAACTCCAATAAGGCAACAAGAAAAGCAGGTGCGCTAAGTTATCAACAAATAAAGTACACTAATGTATCTGTAAGTTTCCATGAGAGGTGTAAGTGCCCAGAAACCCCTGGGAAATAGCTTATACCTTGTAAAGCTGAATAAACCACATTTTCTAGATTATGGAGGGCAAAAGATAAGGATGCCTGATGAAATAGCAAAGAACAATTTGCAGGACTGCCTTTCTTCTGATGTCTGCCCTTGTCAAAAACCCCTCACAGTCTGCATTGCTGTAAGTACCATGGGAAACCTCAGACTGTTTCTTCTCCACAACAAGAAGAAAGCTCTGGGGCATAGTGGTCTCCCAACACCCTCAAACATTCTGGGGAGATTTCATGATAAAAAACTCCTCTGTCTGTTCTTTCCAAAACAAAAGACTTATTCCACAAACTATATTGAACATAAAGAGTTTTTCATCTCTAACAGCATGAGAAAACAACCCGGGCAAAGACACGGTTTATGCATCTACCAACTGCTCATTCATTCCAATGGCAATGTGGCACTTTGAATGCCAGCTGTCCTGAAGGCCTGATCTCTTGTTCATCAGACATCAGTTCTTACACTCGTCCACTGTTTTATCACCACTAGCCCATGAGGACTCTGGTCTTGGCAATTAAAGGTTATGGGGTTTATTTATTTCCCCACTGTAAATGCTTTCCCAATGAAACCACTTGGTGTCAACCAGAATGTTAAACAACACACTTGAAGTCTAAACATGGAAAAGCCTCATCCAGCATTTCCAATTCTGCAATGGAATTATGTTGCACAATATAAAAAGCAGAATTCTATTTTTCATTTAGCTTGCCAGAGCATGGTTACCTCCAGCCATTTGAGGACCCTTGTCCTTTTCACTTCTCTCTCCAAGCCCGTGCCTATCTCTAGCCCAACTCAAAGCATTGCTTTTTTTCATGCCCAACACTTTAATCTCATCAAACACCACTTTCATCTTGTGCCAATGTTCTTACAGGTCTCACTGTTCTCACAGCTAAGAAACACCTCTTTCTAGGCAACCCTAGGAGAAAAGTAGCTAAAATGTTGCAGTTGATGATCTAGATGAGGAAACTTCACCTCTATGCACCAGACTGGGCCCCATCAGGCACCTCCTGCACAGTGCTGGGTAAAGTAATTTGCTTTCTATCTTTGCAGAGCCTGGCACCAAAGAGTTGAATCAGAATTGGAATTGCTAATATTTGCAAAGCACTGATTGATCACAGCTGGTAAGTGTTATTACTCCTTTATTACAGAGATGACCAGCTTTGCTGCAGAGACATAGCTCTTCCCCTCCACAGCTGAGCATTTGCGAAATAAACAGCTGACCTAAAAACCTCATCAACCGCCTGTGAGACCTGCTGTAGCACAGGGAGGCGACTGTGGGGCAGAAATCTCATTTCATCTTGTTAAACAGGCTCAGCTACAGAAAGTTAACAAATTGCTAGAGAACCGTGCAAACTCCTGCCAGTGCAGTGGCAGCGCATGACTGCAACTGAACACACAGACTGCGAGCCATGTGAAAGACTGGTGAGATCATGAAGCAAAAAAAAACAAACTACAGACTAGAAAATTAAGAAGAGCTTGTGTGGGCAAGTCTGCTTCATTCCCTCCAGTTTTTGTAGTAGGAAAGGTGCCATTATGA
This sequence comes from Sialia sialis, assembly GCA_009812075.1. Lineage (NCBI taxonomy): Eukaryota > Metazoa > Chordata > Aves > Passeriformes > Turdidae > Sialia > Sialia sialis. The sequence continues at coordinate 254,008 of VRYO01000406.1, forward strand.
AGCGGCTGGAGCGAGTTAAACACCTTTCAAGTGTGTTCTAACAATTAGTGGTATTATGAAAAAATCCCCTGGCATTTGTTTAAAAAGAAAAGTTGTCTTATTTAACTACAACTTCAGTGTTGAAAGTATTAATAGCTGCCTATGCCACTCGTTCCTACATGCTTACATGCTTTTCAAATTGCATTTAGTAAAGCTCAGTCCATCTGTTTTCCCACACTCCATCAACACAGGCAACAAAGTGAGCAGAGGCTACCTACAGTAGAGTTGTGTTTTGTTCAGAATTTTCTGCTTGAATACCAGAAATTCAGTGCTAATTCAACATGCTTTGGGAGCATTCAAGCTACAAATGGAGGGTGCTCGGGAAGGGGAGGGCACAAAGGTTTTCACTCATCACCATAGATGCACTTCCAGATGAAAAAGTTCCTGGGAAGGATCTGTGCATCGTGGAAGCGTGGTTGCATACCAGTGCCTCTCGACTCCAGGACAAAGCTGTTGCAACACGACGATATTATGCAGCAGAAACTGGACAAGCAGCTGCTAATACACTGCACTAACTTCAAAACCCATAAATTTTCTTTTCAAACCCATCCAACAGGACAAAGAGAAGTCTGTTTGAGATTCATCACAAGTTCCAGGCTGGTGGCTAATTTGTATGAAAATAGGTATGGTGGTTCCTGTAAATAGCTCTCCTCAGATACTCTGTAGGTAAGTGGCCCAAGGAGCATTTGAAAAGGGATCACCCCCTACGTAATCTCAGCCTCCATCATGCCTAGTAAGAGACAAATGCTTGGATGTGCAGCCCAGAAGGGACGGTGAGGTAAGGGTTCTTCATAAAGAGGTCGAAGGAGAAGGAGCAGAGGCAGAAAATGAGGATATGCTATGGCTGTTTGTGGCTTTTCAGGAGGATTCTTCACCAGCCATACATTCTGGTCCTCTGCTGCTGCTCCACCATCCCTTCTGTCCCTGCCATGCCGCCTGTCTGTCTGTCTGCCACCCCCTCCATTGCGCCAGCAATGTTTCAGCAGCCGCATTCTGTGAACCGGATTAACAGGTCTGGCTCCAAAAGAAGGAAAAAAAACCCAACCCAACCTAAACCATTTTAATTGCTGGGCTATTTTTAAATTCTCCAACATTGCACAGCATGGCAGGTACAAGTGAGGGGGTGGCATTTATCAGCACAAGGTAAGGGCAAGTGGAGAATGAGGATGCTCTTAGTGGGTAACGCCAGGAAAGATTTTGTCAAATGAAATGTACATCGTAACTTTCTCCGCCATTATAATTCCCAATGGCTGCTTTGCCTGTCATTTCTTTCAAGCTGGATTCTGGAGTCATATTAGCCTGTGTGCTAGCACAGACATTTAAAATAACTTCTAATGTCTTCAAACTTCTACATTTTTACTTATAAAAATATTTAAATAAATCTACTTGCTCTTAGAAGAAGGCCAACCACACACAAAATTTTCAGGATTTATTTTTTTAAGGATTCTTTAGCAGGGTGCACAAATTATATCAAATGCTAGTTCAGCACTGCATGGCCATCACATGTGTTATGAAAGACACTATGTTGGAGGAACCCAGAATGAACTGCACTATGATCCCTGGTAGCTATCACTTAAATCTTTCACGTAAGAAGCTTTGGAGGCTTTTTGGAAAAAGAAACAATTTCCAAAATCCACAAAAGAAAAAATTGCAAGTTAACTCACTATGGGTTTTTTCTCAATGTAACTTTTCATGTCTGCAACATCATGGCAGATGAGCTGCAGAGCATTTACTGCTGGAGAACAGAATGGATATTTAAAATAACCCCTCTATTACAGATGGGTTTCTGGTGGTGCAGGTGGAATGCTACATACATTTATGATTAAACATACTGGCAGCACAGCAACCACCTGCATGGGCTCTGTATGCCATTTGAATATCAGCCAGCAACCGTGAAATGGGGGTCCTAACACAAAATTACACTCATCAATATAAAGGCCAGAAGCTGTCTTCATGTGAAAACTAGATTATAAGTATTTTTTCCCATTTAAAGCTTTTGTGCTCAAACACACTGAATTCTAGTTTGTGCTTCAGGCCTAAAGGTTATGATGCTAAAATATGCATCTCTACTTGATCCATATCTCCCCAGCCATATATTCAAAGTGACTATAAAGTCTTCTCATACCTTATGCCAATGTAAAACCCGAAATAAAAAAAAGCAGTTCCCATTCAGCTTTTACACTTAATGAGAAAGTCCTCAAGTTAGCATTTATTCCTTGGCTAAAGATTTCAATATTTGTTTGATGAATGATAGTCCAGTTCTACTCAGCTGTAAAATGTGGTGAGGCTAAAATTTAAGCCCAGATTTAAGTTTCTTAGCCTGCCTGCCATGTTTGAAGCACTATTGGTCTCTAAAACCTATGCCATGTTAAGTATGGAGTCACACTGCTTGGCCAATGAGTTTTCTTTTCCTCAGCCTCCCTCACCTGGAGCTCTTCCTGTGGCATCAGGAGTGCTCACAGCTCCATGTACTTTGACTCTTCCCCAAAAAACAATCCTTGTGCCTTGTGGGATTTCCCAACTGTGCAGTGTGGCTGAACTTAAGGGGCAGCAAATCTCTGCTTCCACTGTGTTTATGCTAAGTGGCACGGAAACTCTGTGTCAATTATCAGAGTTTGTTTGGTGTCACCATGATTCGTTTCCCCCACTCATTGCTAATTTTTATAAATATATATATATATACATACACACAGAGAGGAAGGAGGGAGGGCGCTCTGCAAGTACAGGAGACAGTTACGAGTTCTTTCTTCACCTGTTCTGCTGCTGCTTGAAGTCAACTTGTAGGGATGGGATAAAATGAAAACATGTTACACTATGACTCTCAGTTACAAGAGGTTTTCTCCAAACAGCCTGGAAGAGAATAATGCTAGGAGGTCCATAAATGTAAATCAACAGAAGATGGGGAGCAGAATTATTTTGTGGTGCAAAATTACCAAGTTCAAAGAAAATCCAGAAGGATGGGATATGGATCCAATTCTCAAATCTGGAGTAACTAAAATATCTCTCTCACCTATGCTTGGTTCACTTTTGCTTAGGAATAGTGCGGAATTTAATATCAATCTGGACCTTCCAGCCTGCTTTTGACATCTATGTAGCAGGCACTTGCAGAGGCTCACAGCACCGTCAGCTCCAAACACCCTTGCTTCTGTTAAGATGATAGCAGAGAACCACGAGACTTTCGTTCATTGCTTCCACAACGTCAGCCAGGTTGTAATTTGCTGGGAACAGGATGAGGCTATCAAAGCAGCACTGGGGAATTTTGTTCACTGCAATTTTTCTTCCTAAGCCCAGTGTTTGCTTGAAAATGTATCACTTTATCTAGGAGAGATTTTTCATTCACAAGCAATTTGTCAAGTGACTTCCAACTTCTGGGACTGTATTGATTACAGAACTGCAGTTGCAGTTGTCAGCAGCATGGGCTCCTGCAATCTATTAAACACATTCCTCTAAGGTGGTTAGCATCCTCCCTTCTCTTTTCCTGTGGGAAAGACAGCCACAATGGGCTCTCACTCACCATACTCTGAAAGGCTTCTCTGGGATAGTTTATTATACTAAACCCTGCTGGTCTTTGCCCTTCCTCCCTGTGATCCTGCTTTGCAGCGGAGCCAGCTGGGCTGGCTGATGCCTGGCTGTAGCCTGCTGACTGATAACTACCAAGTAATGGATCAAGCCAGCCATAAGGGCTGGAAATGCAGTGCTCACTACCTCTGCCACCCCAGAAAAGGGACAGCAAAGCCACAGAGTCAGCAGGCAGAAGGTAACCTCAACATAATTTGAACAAGAGTAAAAATCTTCTCCTCAGTCTATCTGAATTTAGGGGTGTTTTTTGTTAGCTTTTACTCTTTTTTCCTTTTTAATGCACCTAAAAAGACTAGAACAAATCAGCATCAAAATGCTTGATCCCCCACATATGGTGAAAGAGCCAAAAGCTTGGTAGTTCAGTTGCTGTTCCTTGCTGCTGCCTTGCTTAATTCTGGCTGTAGCAATGCCTCTCTGTAAGAAAAAGTCCTGAGTCACATACAGAATTGAACAGGCTGGTTCTTAGGTCCCCTCTTCTTCCATGCACCTTTCCTTTGCAAATTAAACCCTTTTTCAGACACAAGAGCAAGGTGAAATGAGGTGTAAGAAATCACTTGGGCTGCTTGGCCAGCCCTTCAACTTATGGAGCCTGGCAGAGGGCCACCAAGAAGCAACGGTGCTGGGCTGATTTGCACCAGCTAAGTCTCTGCCAATAACCCTTTTAAGGATTTGGAAAGAGTCCCTGTGAACTAACAGGCTGAGAGATTTTAATCTGAGTGAACGGGAAGGGCGATTCTGCCTGACCTTCGCCTCCTCTGAAGGAGGGGGAAGAAAGGCGGGAACAGTGGAGCAGAAATTATCTGAAATAAAAGCAGGTGTTGGCACACACAAGGTACTGCTTGGAAAACAGAAAGCTGCTGCAGCCTAAAGCAACATTCCTTCATACCAGAGAGATGAATAATATAAAATAATACATACAAGAAAAACACACACCATTCTCATCGATTCTCTGTTTCCTTCCCCCTTGCGCTTCTCAACTATGACCAAGATCAAAGACAAGGCTCCTCCAATGTGTAGCGGAGGCACTTGCTTGATTTATTTTAAATAAAAATGCAACAAACTTGCCAAAAATAACACTCCCAAGTATTTGCACCAGAACAATCTCACCAAGGGTGAAATGTGGACAAGTGGCACCCGGGCTAAACTCAGGACAATCAAAGCCCAAGAGGGATTACTTGGCTTTGTTGTAAGAAACTCCTCTCTAAGCACATTCTCTTTCAACACTGCTGAAATTGTTGCTAGCAACGAAGCAAAGCAAAAACAGAAGGAAATTTGGATATAACATGCTTTCAGCAAGAGCAGGCACTAGCTGGCCGGCTGCATGGCCAGGCAAACCTGCAGGGTTTCTGCTAAGCTCTGCCAGAAACACAATATATATAGTCAGCCCTTCTGAAAACTCTGCAGTTTGCCTTTAATTAATTTTACTGTCATATCATCTAGCCATATTCAATGCTCTTTATAGGAACTGCTATAGAGATCACAGTTATGAAATCATCAAGGGCAAATGGCATGTTTTAAGAGCTGCCACTTGAACTGCAGCTTTTTACTAAACTTACTCAATTATAGACAAGCTTTCTCCATAGGCATCATACACTTAACATCAAAGGCCTCTGGCTCTGTTTTTAAAAAGGTGTATAAATGCATAAATGGTCCTGTATCTCCTTAAAAAGCAGACATTGGATACATGCTAAGTGCTGTTGAGAGAGTAGGACATACTAAAGACATTCATGGAAACATCAGTATACAGACAAGACTGATCCATATATGACTGCTATTATATAAATTACATTGTATTAGCCATCATGTTCCTCTAGATATTAAAATCCCTTTTTCTAATGAACTACAACCATAAGCTATTCCAATTCTCTAAGTAGGTCACTGGATACTGGGACATGAAAATCCTCCCAACCATAGGCAGCAGTTATAACAAGAAGTACAAAATAAAAAACATTTGTATTTCATCTGATCAATCTTGTTTTGCTGGTATGCTTGGCTTGATACTCTTTGCATGTGGAGAGGAAGAGGCAGCACAGCCTATAAGTTTATGTTTGTATGTACCAGGAGCATGGGGAAGCAAGAACCAGAGATAATAGTCACACTGAGCTCCCGGGGAGCAAAAACACTTGACTACTATTAGGAAACCTTCCCTAGTTTCCAGCCCATACCTGACCACCTCGTTGGATTCTGCAAGGGGTCTGGGGCTTTTAGTTCATGCTTATTTTGGGGGGGTAGTTAATGGGATTTAACACTCCAAGAGTCATTCATGACACGACAGGATTTCCCACATTGGCTTTAGTTCTATATTGGTTTTCCCTAGCAGGTAACAAAAATGCACTGGTCTATCTAGCCTCTAGCCTCTCCTGAAAGTCCCCAACCTCTCCTGCCCTAGTCTTATTCCTGTTTTAAACACAAATTAACTACTCTGACCAAAGGACCAGAGAGAGACCCATTTCCAGTACAGCCCTAAGAATAAACAGTTGTACAGGCACAGAGTGGAGGAAACTATAGTAAGTGAATATGAAAGAGGGGGGCTAAGCAAATATTGCCTAAGCCAGCTTTGTGGATGAAGAAAACATTCTTGGAAACAGTTTCCTAAACACGGGTGTGCAATAAATTATATTGGTATTTCATTCCCTCCCTGTAACTTCTACTTCACTGCCTATATCAACTTCTCATACACTGTACTTACAAATGTTTTAAATAAATGGAGATCATTTAACTGAGGCTCTGTTCCCCACAAAACCTTATCCCCTGGGTGCTTCTGATTCATTTTGGTTAAAGCTTAATAGAGTAATACACATTGACAGGCCTTTCTACATTTCTCACTGGAGAGTCCCCCTCTTCTCCTACCAGCTTAGGCTACAGAAACCTCTCAATTTAAAAAAACAAAAAACCAGTTGAGATTCATTTAAAGAACTCTTCCTCCTCTTTAACTTTTGCAATTCATTAGACCTCCATAATTAAACCAATGGGAAATCTTCCAGTTCCCCAGAGGGTTTTTGTTAGTCAGGAAAAAAAAAAGTTCTCCTGCATGTGCCTTTCAGCTTGCACTGAGAATCCCAGGCTTTTCATGTGAGCAGCTGCAGCAGGGTTACCCAGGGTCGACTTGGGTAGGAAGCAAAGGTTTCCTCCAGTCAGATATGGGGAACATAGCCATGGCTGGCAAAAGGGAAAAGAGAAAACAACTTCCCTTCAATTCAAAGTGCTTTTAAAAAGAAGAGCAACAAGAAACATTTCAGGAAGGGACTTACTAATGGAGAATGATGAAGAGGGGAAAAACCAGAAAAATCTAGATGAAGTGCTAAATATTCAGCAAAAAATGTAAGCAGAATCCAAATAAACCACTGACACGAACTTTTTATTTTATATCTATGCACACAGCCAGGGTACTTTAAGGTTGCAAACCTGCTTAATATCTTTCTTCCAATCCTCAGTTTCAGCTGAAGCAGCTTGGACTCACGTGGTCCCTCCATCCTTCACTAAGCAATCCATGTCCCTAAGAGCTTAGCATCCCAGGCTTCCCAGGTGCGTGGTTACGCAAGAGCCTGTACATATGGCCTCGTTGTTTTAATTGAACTGTATTTACTTTGGAGCAGGGCAGGAGCAACATCACCCCATCCCTCAAAACAAAAGGGATAAGGGGAAAAACCTGTCTTGAGAGCATCCAAGGCTCCACCTCTCTAAGGACTTCAAAGTCAAAATAAACAAAACCATCCTCCTCCTCCAAAATTCTCCCCAAACCCTAAAAATACACTATGACTTGTAAGGTTCTTGGACTTTCAATTTCCATCCTGTTTAAGAGAAAAAGCTGTTCTTAGTCACAAAAGAAAATCAAAGAAGATCCATTTTAATATTACTAACCCCAAGAGCAGCTCTTTCTATTCTTCAAAGCCTCTTTCCCCATTTGTACGCATGCTTATTCTCTTTGTCCAACACATACCATTCACTAAATAAAATCTCTGGGAGACAAGTCTGCATGGACACCTGATGAAAATGCCTGCAGAATTATTTTCAGTACTAGCAGTATTCATATCTCCTCCTCATTGAACAGGGAAAAAATAAAACATAAAACAGGCTTGAGAATATTTGCTTAAAGCTTACAAAAACATATGAGCAAGCTGGGGTTTTGTCAGAAGAAAAAGAAAGAAAAAAACAACCCATGCAACACCCGGCACATTACAGTAGCTGCAGAAACTGAAATCCAGTTTATCTCCAGAAAAATGCAAGGAAGGGATGTAGCAGAAGCTACTCCAGCTATCTACCATAGGAATGTCTGCCTTCAGCAACAAGGAGCACTCCTCTGCCTCAGCACAGAGGCTGCACTGAGCAGTGCCAGCTGCATTCTGCAGGGACCCAACAGCAAATAGGGATGTGGCACAAGGATGAACTGGTGGTCTAGATATTTAACAAGACAGACTAAAAAAAAGCATATTTCTTCCCCTGCCCCCGACCCCCCCATTTATTAGTGTTATTGCAACCAAATAACTTGGTGCTGTTTTACATATTCTCACTATTTTCCTCCTGAAGCATCAGTGTATGTAAGTATATGACACACATACATAGATATCCTAATAATCTCCAAACCCAATACTGATGGGTCATAATCTTGTTTACCATGTTTTTATCCTACAATCTGAACATCTCACAGGGAAACCACATACCTATAGGGGAAAAAATAAAGAACGCAAACAACTCTTATTATTTGGTTTGTGACAAGATTAAGGACTTGGAAAGCAAACATTAGTTTCTTGCTTCAGACTACACCAATCCTGTAATAGCAGATCCCTGTTGTGAAATTAAAAAGAGTAGAACTCAATATGCTATTCATGAATAATCCAATGTGGATACAGAGTTATTCAGCTACAATGCAATTAAGAATGAAAAAGAGAGGGTAACAGTGGTAAACACCGAGGGATTTTTTTGAATTTAATTGGGATTAGCATGTAATACTCTTACAGCCTTTTGAAGAGAGGCTACACAGTGGCATACTGAGAACATAGGCATTTGAAAGCCCCAAGCACCTCATTTAATGATCTTTTCAGCTGGTGTAAGTTGCTTTCAACAGTGGGTTCGTTTGCAGGGACTTTAACCCAGCGCTGCTGCTTGAAGCTGAACTCTGCTGGGGGGAGCAGACTCCAATGCTGAAGTACATTTTGTAGTTTCAGGGCAGGGGAGCTGAAGCATGTGAGGGTATTTCTGAAAGCTCCTGATCCAATCACTTCTCTAACATTCACCTCCTCTTACACAGAGATACTACATGTAACACCAGGGAGTGTTTGCCTTGAGGAGAACAGCAGAAAAAGACACATTTGCAGCATTGCCAATGGGATAGGGGAGGTATGTGCAATGCTCATAGACAGATTCTACTTGAAGAGCAGGTGTCACCTATATGCTTTCTGTGCACAGTTCTTCTAGGGGATATATAAATAGGGGGGAAATTATCAATGGCTATTTTCAACCTATGTTTCAGGAAGATGTATAGGAAGAAATCAGGCAGCACTTGATGGTTTATCCTCTGCTCACACAAGTATTTACCAATAACTACCAATGTTCTGGTACTGCCCAAGCTGTTGAAAAGGCAATGGTGCAAGTACCTGCAGCCTGTTTGCAAAAGCAGAGAACACATTGGCATCTCAGACAGTTGTGCTGCTCTTGCCTTGAAGAATGCCTCAGGGAAGGGAAAGGGCTGGTTCAGAGTCCATACCACCATTAGGGGCCCCAAAACATAACCAGCAGCTATCAAGCTCACAGAGGATATCTTCGAGACTCTTGCAAACCTCAGCATAGAGGCAAAAGTGAAGTACTGTGAATTTTACCTTACAAATTTGCACAGCCTGCTCATTTTTTGGTGAATGAGTCTACAGGAGGATAGTAGGGAAACTTGCACACACAGGGGAATGAAAAGTAAGGCATGTCTTTGATATTTTTTCTCTTTCAACCTGCTTCAGATCTCTCCTTCAGATCGCAAGTGTCAGAATGGTTTTATAAAAGCCAAAGTTTGCGGTAGGGCTTTCACTGCAAAGGCACTACTGTCCTTATGCAGTCTTTGAAGATTTTCTTCCAAGCTGTTCCCACCATGTGTCTCCTCAGTTACCAAACCCAGTGGGAATCAGTTGCACATGTTGCCTCAAGTATTTCTACAACTGCACAGCTTTGTTTGTATGTGGTGGTAGTGGGGGAAATGGCTTTAGTCTAAATATATCTTCCTCTTACATCTGGGTGAAGAACTAGAATGAGGTTATCCTTTCAAGTGCTGGTAACCGGGTCTAGTCTACTTGTTATTGCTACACCTCTGAGAAAACCGAATTGGGGACTGTTGTACTGTGTTGTTTTTCTCATGTAAAGACAATCTCTGCTCTGGTGAGCTTATACAAATCCACCTTCTGCCAACAACTTAGCAAAACACGGAGCACATATTCCGCTGACTTATGTCTACAGCAGTCCCACTGAAATCAGTGAGGTTGACCTACTTGTAAATGGAGCAGAATTTGATTCCTGTGTTTATTTGTAAATGGCTATGGAAGAGGCTGACCAAGTCTGCAGAAAAAAAAGATAACACAGAACATCAGAGGTACCTTCTCCTTGGGTTAAACTTCAGAGGGTTTGAGGACAGAACATGGGAACGGATGGATGAATCCTTACAAAAAAACAACCGGACTTAGCAGCTTTGCTTTGTTAACCTGAAAAATGCTCAGGGAACTCCCATGCTGAGAGAATTAATGTGATCTCACTGTTACTTACTTCCCACTTTACCATTTTTCATTTGTGTGTCTCGCTTGAATGAAAGGAAACTAGTTGTAGATAAATGACATATCCAAATAACACAGTAGAGGCAAATTGAAAGCAAAAAGCAGAGAAAAAACTCAGTAAAAGGTTTTCAGCTACACCATGCAACCAGCAAGGCAGCAAGGCAGCACAGCCTGAGACATGCTACATCAGCCAGGCACAGCATTTGTCTCTGGCCTGAGAAGGTAATACAGACCCACGCATGTGCCCTGCTCACAGGAGAGCATTGGCACTGGCCAAGCAACTTCTGGTTGCCACGTGTTTAACAGGGATAGGAGAAGTGAAGGGACATAAAGTCAAAGTAATTAAAGGCTGATGACTGGGATTAAGATACCAACACTGCTGTTTATCTGTAAGGACCAAGGAATCCTGAAAGCAGCTGCAACCACGTCTGAGTTGATGTACCAGGTTCAGCAAGGACCTTCCTTGACAGCCTGCAAATACCATACACAGGGACAGGAAGGGAAAGCACCTAGATGAAGCCCCAGCAGTCTGGAGAATACTTCTGAAGCTTGCATCTCAGCTGCAAAAAGGGGTTTTTGGAGACAACAAGTTTCTAAAACCCTGGAAAAGTATAAGCACAAAAGAATTGGAAAGAGCCAGGACTTGCATTTGGAAACAGCTGGGAATACAGGATCTCTTCATCATCCTGCAGAAAGCAAGCCAGCTTGCTGTCAGACCTGACAGAAGCTGTGGTTCTCACTCATTGACTAGCCAGTGTGGTGGACTGAGAGACAGATAACATCATGTCTGCACCCTCGTTTCAGAGGCAAATTCTGGGCAGGAAAAAGTATACTACCATTAAGTGAGCAAATATAGAAATTATTTTAAAGCTCACTGGGAACAGAGGAAAAGTGTGAGCATGGGCAAAGTAAAACATCTTAAAAATGAGCCTTCACACAGGGCTCTCCATCATTTCCAGGATGCTCTAAACCAAGCTGGCATGCTGCGGTATGAAGCCAGTTTTCACTGGCACACAGTAGCTCTCAGTGATTTCCAAACTCGGCAAAAGCTAGGAGCCAGGAACCACTACCTCTCACAGACACTGTACCAGCATGCTTAATTTGGGAAAGGAAAATACAGTCTGGCACATTAGCCCTGAGCAGCTGCCAGGTCCCGCTTTCATCTGTGCTGTGCTGGAGCCGGCCAAAAAAATAGAGGGAAAGAAGTCCGACACCAGGTTGGATTCCCCCAGTAACAATCCCCCTTCCCAGCCATCTCAGTTTCAGTGTGCTAACCTCCTTCTGAGCACAACAGGGAATCAGAGCTTATATTCAGAGCTAACGGGAACACCAAACCACAAGCAATCTGGGAGAAATTGGGGGCCTGGTAACACAAAAGTGAGTCTTACAGAGGTTTTTGCATATCCTATAAAGTTTTTAAAAAACAGTTCTGGAAATTGTGCCAGAAATTGTTCACCATCCTGCTCGGTACCACCACCAAGCACGACAAAAGTCTTGCCTTCAAGGCTGCTCCAAAGTGCACAGTCCCGTGCCTAATCCAACTATAATTAAATAAACATAATTTCAAATAGGCAGATCTCAAACCTATTAAGAAGAAACCTGCATTTATTATATGGATTAAGACACATTTTGGAATTATTAATACATGTGTTATTAACATGTTAGGCCTAAACCTAATCAGAACAAAACTCCTAAGTGTTTGAATAGTTTACTACAATCACCCGGATTTTTTCAGAAGTCTCAAAGTAAACAGGTCTCCATAAAAGAGTTTTATAAAAATAAATGTGTGATAACAAATGTGGTGAGAGCTGTATTTATTTACATTTTAAACCCTAGGAAGTTGATGTCCTATTTCATAACATTCTTTACAAGCAGGAAGATGAAACACAGCTTTTTGGGTGGGCTTGCTTGGGGGTGTGAGATTTTTTTTTAAAAAATAATTTTGTAATTCAATCACTTGTTTCCAGGAACTGAGCTTTGAAGAAAATGTCAATTGTCATCAATTGATACTGCTTAAAATGGAATAAAATATATTCTTGTTTGCAAGTACTACAGGATCTTTGATTTGGCTTTGACCAGTACTAACCAGCACTGTTTACCCTCAAAAAACTTGTTCCAGAAAACAGACTTAAGTACACAGGCAAATATCTTTGCTTGCCATCTTTTGCTGCAAGTACTGGTAATAAAACTTTGAAAGTTTTCACTGAAGGAAGGGCAAGAAGAAGGGACTCTGGTTACACGCTGTAACACAGGACAACAGTATGGTGTGGACACCACAGAGCATAATTTAAAGCTATGTTATACATCCACAGACTAATGCATTGCTTTTAGCAACAACTGCAATTCCTATTCCCCATCCCCAGAAGAGTTCACGGGCAGGCTGGATGGGACTTCATGCAAGTGGAAGGTGTCCCTGCCCATGGCAGGGGAGTTTCAACTAGATTATCTCTAAGCCCCTTACTAACCCCAAACATTCCGTGGCTCTATGGAGGACACAAGTAATGATGGAGCACATTTGCTTCCTCACCCTCCAGTGTTCCCACTCAGCCATACCAGGCCATAGAGCAGCTGATGGATATCTCTGTCCACTACACCAATACTGGCTGCCCCAGTGAGTCAATCAGCCCCGCGCCTCTCACTTTCCTCTCAAACCTGAGTCATCCCAGAGTTTTCAACCCCAGGAACAAGCCCATCCTAGCTGCAATTTCAATGGGCAGTGATGGAACCAGAAGCTGGGACCAGCTTAGAGGGTTTTCTCCTAGAGATGAGCTTGTGTGTGCTGTGTCCTCAACCCATTCATTCCCCAAACCAGAAAGCAGCAGACAAAGTAAGGTGTCCTCCCTGGTCGAGTATTAAAGTACATCAAATAATCAATTTTTTTTAAATGTTCCTACAATTTATGCTACTCAAGATAGCACAGATCTCAGAAAAACTAACCAAAGCTCACAAGATGTCACCTTAGATTAAAAAAATAAAGGCCTGTCTTGGATAGATAAACTATTGAGAAAGGTCTTAGAAAAAAATAGCCAAGTTTTTCCAATGAACCATATAGGTAAGGGAAGTACCTCATTTTGGAAGCTATATTGATTTTTGATGCTTCCTTGCCTCCTCTTAGGTTGAATCAGCTGAAAATAAACTGCTCAGAAGTGAAGGATAAATATAAAAAGATGAGGTCACTCATTCATGGGAAGCAAACCTGCTTGGAAAGCAGCTGCAAGCACTCTGCTTGATCCACTGCCCAAAAGAACTTTGTGTGTGAAAGATTACGAAAACTTACGTAAATAAGTATGTTTTTGTAAGCCCTGTTCTTACAGAACCTTAATATTCTGGATTTACGTTGCTAACTTTGTGACTTGAGGGAGTTGAGCAGCTGGTCTGTCACACAAGAATGACTGAGCCTCTTGGACACAACATAGACTAAACAATGATAGTCCACTTTCAGAACCTGGCAGAAGTGTCCCAGCCTCACACCATCCTTCTTTAACGACAGGCTCCCTTCCTTGATCTCTTTATTTAACATTCACCACCTGCTTACTGCTCACTGCCTAAAAACTGCCTTAGTCTCTGGAATTGCAAGAATGCTGTATCTCTCAAAAACCCCTTGATTTTATCAGAGAAGAATGGAACTATCCTTTGCTCTTTCTCATAATTTGTTTGAATAAACAATGCTTTCAAGAAGAAACAAAAGACACTCACGTAACCAAATGAACTAATAAAGACAAATTCCTCTTGAACTGACCATCCCTAAGTGGAAAGTATTTTCTCTTACAGTGCTCAGATGACAGGGCTGAAGGGATTTGTGAAATAATTGTGATGTCCTCACAGAACCCAGTTTGCTCCTCCTCTGTCTTCCTTAAGGAGAAATAGTGAGTTTGTAATTAATTATTTAACATTTTAAAGCAGTAACACTGCTTCACATCTTTCCCCTTGGAATTTAGCTAGGGTCAGGTATTGATAGCATCTAATTAAAAGCTTTGAGAGAAGTTCATGATCAGCTATCATTTTCAAACATGTTTTGGTAAAGAACAGAGATGCAAACGAACACAGCAAGGAAAATAAGCAGAAGAATATGTTAAAAGTCCCTGTTTTTCAGAAGTACCATCAGAAGTTAAAGAAACAGGAGGAGGACATCTTCTTCTGTCCCATAGCTTTCCCATACTGATCCCCTCTCCCTTCCTTGCTGGATGGTATAGAGAGAATCCATGCTCCTGTTTATGATGTGCTTCCACTCCAGCCCACTGGAGATATTTTATAGGCAGCCAACAGTTACATAAAACATGGCAGACACAGCTACTGGGGTCAAATCAAGTTAACTTGAACAATATGTGATGGGCCAGAAGAAAAATAATCAAGAGGGGAACATAGTTCCAACACTCACCCTGGGAAGTTGACTCTGAAATGAAACGCAGCTCTTCCACTTGCTCTAGGAACTATAAGTCATGCTGGAATGAAGTGTACCTCAACCCTACTTTCCTTATAAGCATTTCCACAGGTTGTCCTAGAACAGGAGCTTCAGGGCTGTACTACATTATCAGCCTAAGCATCACCTTTTTCTAAGAAGACCTTGGTTATGCCTGAGACCACTGGTAACCCACCCCAGGAATGAGCATAACAGGAGCTGACCTCTTGATTGTGTCACTTGCAGACAGTGGAGACCCAGTATGACACAGGCAGAATTTCATGCAACAAATCTGTTTCAGCTGCCCTAATTCACTATCCCAAACAATGTCATGGAGAAACAAGCTTTCCCATTTCAGTGCATGCACATTCTCTATGTGGGGAATTAATGCAGGGGACATTAAGCTTCCATAAAGATTATTTTAAGAAATCAGCTCATCTCTTCTTTTTTTTTTTTTTAATTCCTATACTCTACTATAAAATTGAACAAAAAAACCCCAATTTGTCATTAATCTGTCAATTCAGATAGACCCACTGAGCTAAGATAATGGCATATATTGAGTGGTACAAGACTTAAGAATTATGCTGAGCTGAGAGTGCGTTAAGCTGCCATGAGAAATCTGTGGTGTCTCAGCATGGTATCACATTGTAATTTCCATTCAAGGGAGACCCTCTCAATCAGGATGTATTAGAAATGATCTAAGGTTTCTGGTGTTGCATGAAAAGCTCTCTAAGCACCAAATTTACACCAACGCTTCAGTTTTAGCTTTCTATATAATACAGACTATGTCAGTGATTGGGAATGCTAGCATAAACAAGTCAAGACACATAAGAAAAAGTAAATTAAAAGATGGCCCAAAATTGAAACGCAAATATTAGAGCATGCTGGAAAACAAGCAGCAAGTCAATGTGGAGTAAAATGTTCTGGTCATACATGGCAGACCACAGGAAAGTGATGAATAAGCCACATGTCTAAAGCAAAGCAAAACAAAACATGGTTTTTTCCCTTAACAAGTGTTAGGAGACTTGTAAATAAAGGTTTTGTCTAATAAAACCCAAAAGAATAAGCACCTATCTACTCTCCTAAAAGAGAAGTAAAATCTCCAGCTGAAACTAATGGCAGCCCATGATGGACACCAAATCCTCCTCCCTCCTCTGCCAGGCCTGCTGTTCATGTGCAGCACGCAGACATCTCCGATGACTTCCAGCAACACCCGCCCCCTCACACTGCTCCCTTCCAAATTTTTTGGCTCTAGGCTCACCTGCCCCATGTCACTTCTATGACATGTTTGATCTGTGTACCCAAGTTGCCATGGAGTAGGACAAAACTTTGTAAATCTCCGCTCTTCCAACAAATTCTCTCAAGATGTGTCATTTTAATGCATTTTCTCAGCCTCCCTTTACATACCATCTCTCTGCCCTCCTTCCCCTCCAACCGTATCTCTCTCTTCCCAGTACCTTCAGGAATAGTATATGCAGTAAGAAGTGAAAATGCAGTATTTGCTCACTTATTAAAATATTTATATTTTTCATTTCTGCTTTACAGATTGAGCCAGTTATGCTCTCTGACTCAATATGAGAAAATATATAGAGCGGTATGTTTTATTTAATCTAAATAAACATGCAAAAAGTCCATGGCATTTGGGAGAGACAAACACAAGTGACAGGTTGGAAGATGGAACAAAAAGAATGTGCTGGCTATTTCTTTTTATGATATAATCCTGCTTTCCAATCCTTTCTTGGGAATGTTTATTTTTGTGTTAACACCACAAATTATTTTAGCTGCACTGTAAATATTTCTATTAATTTCCTAGTTTAGTTTAAATTTCATTAGTATTCTAAATACAGAAAAAATGGAACCTTTAAACAGTCAACAGTATGCAGAGAATCTTTTCTGGGATGCTGGAAAGGCTCCCGTTTGGTACTGGGTCCACTCCCTCCAACAGCCCAGTAGTGGTTTCAGTAGCTTGCTCTTAAGCAGTTAAAGAAATTCCCCCCAAAACACCATAAAGCTGGAGTAAAATGTAACTAAAGTGCAAGAGGTGTATTTTCTGCAGTGCTAAGTACAGGAATTAAGACCTGCTTGAGTTTCAGCTGCATTAACATTACTGGAGCACAAAACGTCAGTCCATATGGAAATAATCAGTTAAAAGAACACTGAAGGCTTGGAACTTTCCTTCAGTATAGCAGAAAAATATATTACTTTTCAACTGTACAAATGACCTTAGCTCTTTTTTTTGTCTTTTTCAGTAGGAAACTCACACTGTTCATTAAAGCACCTCAAATACAAAAGAGGCCTTAAAAGGAGAAGTGGCTCTTGCCTATGAGCAAGATGGATATCTACCCTGCCCCTACCCCTACAGCCTTCGCAGCTCATGAACTGGGGAAAACAAATTATTACTGCAGGTCCACTCTTTCTCCTCTTCATCTCTTTAATTTTCCTCTTCCTTTATCTTTGCTTTTCACAGCATTAGACTGAACTGAGGCTGGATAATACATCAAGCGGGAGCCGAGGTTAATATCTATCCATGGGTTTTAACTTACTTTCTTTTCTATTTAGCATTTCTCTAAAAATTAGAGGGAAATAGGTCTTCAGGTGAACAGTTGCTGTTTCTGACTTTCACTGCTCTGTGGCAGAGACCCACAGACATGCTCTTATTTAGCAAACAGCCCAGGCAACTGAGCATCCACCCATTTCCTCCCTCTGCATATCCTGGCCCTAGCTCTGCTAGAGGCTGATGGCCCCAAACACTGCAATTCTTGGTTTACATTTCCCTCCTATCCTGAGCATGCCACCTAGGTTTTAATTCTCAGCAGGTTCAGTGTCCATAGCTTATTTATCGCGCCAGTTATAGTTATAGAAGGGAAGTAGACTATCACATGGGTGTGAGGAGCTTTGCTTTACCTTGTTAGCTTTGCTCATTTCTGATGATCCATCTTCAGGCAAGCTTTGCTTTTTTATCTTCTGCAATTCACAGATGAAGATCCCAAATCCATATACACCATTCCTATTGCAGAGACAGTTTTCTAGCCTTGTTTTGAAGTCCAGGTTAGTGCATTTAAAATGCTGGATGGAGCAATGAAGAGGGTTGACCTGAGATGACAGCTATATGACCATGGACACTGGTGCTGGAGGAAAACCACAGGTCCCACCAATGCAGCACAGGCACATTTACAGCAGGGAGCAACAGCTGAAGGAAATCTCATCAGGGCAGGAGGCAAAGACACCAGCAGGAAGCAGAGGGGCAAACAGCTCCTTTTCCCCCCTTCTTGCTGGCACTGGTTTTACCAGATCCAGACACTTGGCAAAAGGGTGTAACACCATCTGAAACAAACTCGAACTCAGGTTATTTTCTTCTTTTACTCAAACAGTGCCAGTGCTAAATTTATTTTCCACAGAAAGACTCTAGACTGTCAAGAACTGGCTGGTTCTTACATCAAAGCATGAAAAATCTCTTTGGTCCTTCACAGACAACTCAGATTACTTCTAAAGGCAGAGGTGAACCCCACCCAGGTCTTGATATTTAGCCTGCGCTCAAGAACAGACTTGCCACAAAGCTTCACTGGCTTGCACCTCAGGAACCAGGCAGAGTTTTCCAGCAGCTTCTTTTTCATTCCAGAGCCACAGCATACCTATCCTTGATACATTAAAAAAGAAGAGATGCCAAAGCCTGATGTTTGACAGGGAAAATGAGCTCTTGGTAATGCTGTCTCTTGAGACATTGCTGCTGGAGCCACAGTGGGTCCTGCTGAACCCTCCAACCTCCCTCTTTGGTTTGAACAGGACTGGAAAGCTGTGGCTCCTGGATCACCCATGGTAAGAGTCTCATGGGAGAATGTGAGGGGTTCAGGTCAGCCACAGGCACATGACAGCATTTCTGCTGTGTTACCTGGGACAGGTGATGTGATATTTATTTTGACTCAGTGAATTCACACCCCCTTCATGACAGCTGCAGAATAGCCAGTGTTATCTAAGCTGTGGAGAGGCATCCACACAATGGAGATCAAACTGCCCATCAGACTTGGCCACTCTTTAATACTGCACCTCACCCTTGTCCTTTTGCCTCGCAAAAGTCTCCCACAAGAAACAACTTCCCTACTTGCCAAAAGGCTTAAGAAGAGCATGAAGCTCCTCCCTGAAGAGAGCCTGAGGCTGAGGGTTTGTATGCAGCTACAGGAAGATGCCCTGACTAAAGTCCTCCCTGTCATTGCCAGGACATGCCACCTACCATATCTCTTCTGGAGCTGGGTGTGTATTATTCACAGGAACATTTTACAGGTGCTGTGATCCCTTCACCTTCCCTGTTGCTAATGCATTTTCGGTGTTTTCAGACCTCTGGCTCCACTATTCCAGAGTGGTTCCTGGTCCAAAGAGCTCTAGAAGAATTAATCAACATGAAAAATATCTTTCTAAGGAAGAGAAACTCTCCTATAGGCACTCAAGAGCCTCCTATTTCAGCTGCTACAGTAAGGCAATCGGCATCTTCCTCTTTATTGTAACTCAAGCTCTTAATCAATTCTATTTAACTAACAAAGCCATTCTTAATCTGCCTGCTGCAGGGTTCCAAAGCTAAGGTGTAACACAAATATCAAGCAGATTTTTTTCCCCTTTTCCCAAACATTCTCAGGCACTTCTTTGAGGGATCTTTAATAAAGCATATTTAGACTCAAGGAAGTACATATTTTTTAAAAGTAGGTTGCTGCAGATACACAGAACAGAGAAGAGTTTGCAGATTTGGTTTGGGAGAAAGCCCTCCAAGCCCCAAACCCAGTGGTCTTCAAACTGTAAGTGCAGACTCACTTGTGGCGAATACATGAAGCAGCAAGTGGACAACAACTAGAGCTAAGTTTTTTACCTCTTACAACCATCATTTTACATAGCTGGATCTGTGATGAGCCTAAACTGCAGAGGTTGATCCAGGTTTTTGTTCTAGGTCTAGGTCTGGCTTTATTGGAATGTGAAAATGCATTTACATGCTCGTGCATGTGAATGTTTGGGGACACTTGTATTTTATCAAAGGGTCTGCTGTTACTATACCAGACGTCTCTCCATTTACAAGAATCTATAATAAAATTCTACTTCTTTTTTTTCCTAGTATTTCTGAAATGTAGGCCTAAAGAGTTTCATAATTTTATCTTAGACCACTGTATGAAGTTTCTTTGGTGGCACTGTATTTAAGAAATCTGTTGGCCTTCCTCACCTGCAAACCATCACTGCAAAGACATTTGAGATAACATTAAAAACTACTTTTCTCATTTGGAATTTTAGGCTTTAAAAGTCAGAGATTATCCAAAAATATTTAAGCCCCAATTAAATTTAGTAGAAAAATCTTCAAGCTATTAAGTGAGCTTTAGTATGAATTTCAGATGTTTTCAGGCACTGTGAGGTTCTCCTTGAGCAGAAAATGCTGAAAGAAATATGGAATTAATCCTACACTGGTTGGTTAAACCCTGTTTTCCATTGCAAGTGTGTCTGCTGGCAGATGTTGGCAGGAAGCAAACTATAGACCAAAGGTTAAAACCATTACAGGGAGAGAGCATTGCTATAGAAAAACCCATCAAGATAGAGGAAAGGGTTTTCCTACTCATTATTTCTCCCTGCTCTTTTATATAGTTTATGTATCAGTTCTTTTTTTTAAACCCCTATTCATTTTCTTTTCTGGCAATCCAGCTGATACTGCTGATTGTGAGATTCAGGTCCCTAAGGGTTGTAGTGCTGCAGTGACAGCTGATGACCCATCTTCAGCAACTGCTTAAGAATGGGAGTCAGTATCAGGAGTTTCTGTCTAATAGCTCTCCTTTCTCATCTTTTACAAGGACTGTCCGAAATGCCCTGTCTACCCATCTGCAAAGGGAAGCAGCATGAGCTCTGTAGGTATCCTCACCTTTACTAACGCAAAGGTTTGGAGCTTTAACAGAATGGACATGGCTGGGAGAAATAAAGCCCCAAACCTAAATAACTCCAAGCACACTTGACATCACAGGGGAGTAATTATGAAGGGAAAAGAAATAGAAATGCGTAAAAGGCAATATAAGGGCAGTGGTTATTTCCTGTTCACTTACTTCTTAAGGGTTTTTTCTTAATGTGTAAATTGACCCCATCTGTTTTTTTCATTCAACCTCTGAAGGGAGAATATGGGCCACAGTTTAATAACAGCGTTCCCACAAGACTTGGCAATCCAACATTATCTTGATACATTGCTCCAAAACTGAGGAGGAACCTCTCAGAAGACCAAAAGAGTACCACATGACAAGCCATCACAATTTGCAGAGACCTGTAGTATAAGAGTAAACTGACAGCAGAATGGGGAAAAAAACAAATGTAATCCAAGATTAAACACTGACAAAAGAAAACTAGTTCTAGCATGGCTGCAAGCAGCAAGAGGACTATCCCACTGCAACTCAGGACATGAACTTCGATGGTAACCATAGAGCAATAGCAACAATGTGAGAAAGTCACAGACTGAGGATATATATTTTAGAAAAGGTCTTTCTAGATAATTATTTTGAAATCTCTTCAGATAAAACATTACAGAAAATGAAAAATGTAACAAACTTTCAGCAACTCTGCAACATAATATTCCAAATGCTACTTGGTCTTCTCTAAAGAGTGTTATTGAAGTCACTTGAATCCCTGCCTGACTGAGGTAGCTGTATTCCTTCTTCCAACAAAGACAAGCTTTTCTTCACAGGAACCCATCTTAAACTACTTTTACACCAGTCAGCTAGGGGTACAAGCTTTCAGAGTTAAAGACTGACAATATCACATCTTAACAGCCATGTGCATACTGACTGAAACCTTCTTTGTGGACAAAATAATCATTTGTGTTATTTGTATTTTAGTAATTTTAATACAGATTTTGAAGGTTGTGGCCTTGTTTTAGATGCAAGTCTTATTAATTACTTATTTGTAATAGTCTTTTCCTTAAAATAAGAAAGTTTTTGTTCATATTTCTACTACACACCTTGGGACTAAGGTAACCAGCCTTGCACATTACCTTGGTCCTCTAATTTGGGGTTACAGTCATGAAGCACAAAGTGATTTATTGCCCTAGGATACTCTATGAAAGGTATCCAGCTTTGAAAATGGGCTCAAAAAAAGGGGAGCTTTCATCACCAGGTTCATAATAGAAACATTTGAAAGAAACAGAGGAACAAAATAGAAAACACATGCACAACACAGATGTTGTAGGAAAAATCTGCTTGTTTCTAACACATTGGTAAAATTGGTCAAGACCATCACATCTGTTCTGAGGCACAGTTCTCACAAACAATGCTACAAGCAAAGGCAAGGATAAAACAGGGAGGAGGAAAGGTGTAAGGTCTTCACCCCTTTATCTGTGCTGACCACCGTGGAATACACCCTCATACTCTATGACAGGCTGAGGTGCAAACACACGCCCCTAGAGATCTGCAACCCTTCTTGTGTGAGCGTGAGACACAGGGATGTGCTCAAACTGACTCGGCACCAGCTCCTTGGGAAAGCTGTTCCTATCTTACTGCATCCATCTGCTTTGGGACACAAGCACAATTCCCATTGCAGATTTTTTTTTTCTAAGAAAACAAGAGACCTCATAAAAAAATAGAACAGGAACAAAACCCCACAAATCAGATGCCTTTTCAGTAGATTCCAAAACTCCCCAGATATTAGAAAAGCTTTAGTGAACGTAGATGGAAATTATATTTTTGGAAACACAAAATTCAAGCACGTGTAAATTGAGAACAGCCAAGCACTGTCCACCCTGCAGAAAAATGCCTCCAGAGCATTCCCTCTCAGCCCTGAAGTTAGAAACAAATCATTATGCTATACAGGCAATCAAACTCTAAGCAGAAATTCTTGCTTTTCAATTTTCATATCAAAATCAATGGCGAGTTCTACAAAACAAGAAACCATAGTAACTTGGCCCAGTGAGACTTGTATGTGACCACAAAATTTATAGAGATGAAATTACAATACTCTCAGGGTACTTTCTGGGAGCAATTGTAGGATGTACCTAGTTATAAAATAAAGATAGAAAAATCAAGTCTGAGAAAGCTTTTGATGTATTGTATTTACCATGGAAATGCATTCAATAATGTACACTGAAATGGAAGAGTAGGAAAAATCCACAGTTACCAAGGAGAAAGAGCTAAGAACAAATAACTAATTTTGCTCTACGAAAGAAGGTGCTCTAGGGATCCTCAAAGGTAAAAGCCACTAACTAAAACCTCAATAAAAGAAAGGCTATGTTATATAGACAAATCTTTATTAAGATTAATTACAAAGCACTGTGGAACAATAATCTTTCCTTTGCCGTGCTCAGTTGCCATTTTCTTTTAAACCTCATGACCTTCTCACTGTGCCCTTGAATTGTACCATTAGTTATACACAATATATTGTGAACTAAAATGAACAATGATCATCCATGCTCAAACTTTATACATAGATTTGAAAAAACATTGGCAAATGGGCTATTAAAAGTGGATGCACTGTATTGATTCTCCCTTAAAGCAATTTACAGTTAGACAGCACTATTCACTCAGCTTTAGAACAAAAATTGCTTGTATTTATCTTGTTGGCAAGGAGAAAACACATAAATGCATTAGAGCTGAGATTTGTATCTTGTTAAAACAGTGTTAAAAGACTGTCCATTGTATCTAGCACAGACCTGCACAGGTGCTAATGTGACAATAATTTAAAATATTAAGATTATCATAAGAAAGAAATATTTTGCCATACAATTGTATTTCCAAGTGTTACCCTCTATTCTTCATTCCTCAGTGAGCCTTCAAGACACGTAATTACAGAAACCACTTTCACTGCAAGATGTCTAGAGGTTTAATGGTGCATTTAATCAAGACAACAATATCTTTATATATGATGGTCCCAAGAGCAAAAACCATAGATTATAGGGAAAGACAACTACAGAGGCCAGGAGAGGAAAGAACAGGTATCTTTTTGGACAAAACAGTGAGTAAATTGAAAAAGGAAGCCAATGTGACTAGTTCCATACAGTATGGTGGTTCGGGGTAAGTTCCCTAACATGCCTTCTTCCCTCACAGGCTTCCTCTTAGACAACTTTGTCCAGGTCCATTGCTGGAATTCTTAGAAAAATGCAAGAGTATTGCATTTTGCTTAAGACAGTGCACAAACCACACAGCCCATGCTGCACTAGTCAGTGTTTTATTACAGATACACAGAGATTCTCATCAGCACATGTGATCGAGTCAAACTTAAAGGTTTCAAAATCTGTCTACCCTCACCTGACATGATTTTGGGTACACACCTTTCCACTTTCACAGTCTTTCTTAAAAACACTGAGATTAGCTTACAGTAGTTTCACGATTATAAACCACACCTGAATATAAGCCGCACTTCCGGGTAGCTGGGAAGACCACGGGATTTGTCCATATATAAGCCGCGCTTTTTTTTTTTTTTTTTTAAACTCACACGGCAGAGGGGGCGGGGCGCTCCGGCCCGGCCCCACACAGCCAGGCTTCCCAGCGGCAGGGGCCGGCCCACCCTTGCGCAGCCCCCCTTCCCAGCCATCCCCTGTTCCCACCGGCTCCCGGTGGCACAGGGGCCGGCCCGCACACTTGCAGCCCCCGTTCCGGGCAGTCTCATGCTCCCGGCGGCTCCCACTTGCCACTCTGCTTGGCCGGCTCTCACTTCCGGGTTGGCGTTTCGCTGGGATTTGCCCATAGATAAGCTGCACCTGAATATAAGCCGCACCACTGGGGTAGGCTGGATTCTTCAATGAAAAAGGTGCGGCTTATATTCGTGAAATTACTGTAGTTGTTTAGAGCATGGTGCTACTAATACCAAGGTTGTGGATTTGATCCCTATATGGGTCATTCACTGAAGAGCTGAACTTGATGAACCCTATGGCTGCTTCCAACTCTGAGTACTCTGTGACAACTCTGTGAAAAACTGACTTCCCAGAAAGTCAAATAGTGATCAAAATAAGTAATCATGGACAAAAGAGAGACTGAGGGAAAGGCTTAGTTTTGCAGCTTTGGAGTAAGATTAAACATGATTATCACTATCCCTACTGACAGCAAAGATCATTTAACTCAGCTACGGACTGGACCACAAGATAAAAACAAGCAGAGATGCCACTGATGACATCTTAACATTATGTAAGATGACTTGAGACTCTTCCTTCTGTATCACCAACCACTGCTCCATGCCCAAGCACCTATTGTTAAGTGTCGAGCTACATTTGTTCCACCACAATATGATGTCACAACATGATGACACCCAGTTCTTGACCTGCATTCCTCTGCTTCTCTGGTCTGGAAACCTCTTATTTATAAGTGAATGGTATCTTTCTTTCATACTTGTTACCATCAGGAGAGTATTTCCAACATAGGAAGACAATATTCTCATTCTGATAAATTTCTGAGGGGGATCCATAAAACAGATTTACTGATTTGGGGACACAGCTGTGAAAAACCAATCTCATGTTTGTCTGTAAGGAAGGAGAGCTTTGCAACTAGAGGATACCAATGCCTCACACATATTCCTGCAGAAATAAATTAATCCTTATTCATTTAACACAAATTATTATGTTCTTGATGAACTTAGCAGATATCAATGTTGAAATGTCTAGAGCAAGTTCAAGAGTTGGTGTCCTTGTAATTAACTGATCAGCCACAGCATGAACTGAAAGCTCTTGATAACCACAGATCACTGCCCTTTTTAGACATTTTATTGGAATGCATTCTAGAGAAACAAGGACTTACCTCCACAGAGCCTAGGGAGACAAGGGTAATTATGGAAATCCTACAGCCCCAAAACTCTGGCAAAAGCAGTGAGGCATTCTCTAAGGGGTGTTTATCTGACATTTGGCATTTTGGAGGACGCTAGAAGGCACGTCAGACAAGCCTCCTGCGCCAAAGCAAAGGAATCATCTGTGACCTCTCAGAAGAGTAATTTTTGTCACATGGAGTTCATGTACATACAGGAACACTTCCAGTGAACAAACATAACTGGCAGGTACTGGATATTGGAATTGGGACAGAGAACAATAACAAAAACCCTGCAGCTGTCTTGACGTCATGTGTTTGGATTGCACAAGTCATCGACAACATTCTTCTGCCATTCTACAAAAAGTCCTTTTCAGTCACTGATGGCTGAATGTGATTTCTTTCCATCTCTTATCAAGGAGCATCATGCCTCCAAACACACCTCGAGCCTGAATGCTCCATGCACTCCTTGTTCTGCTTTTGGGTGCCCATAAGTACAAATGTTAACAGGCAAAACACACCACTGCACTTCACACCTTGTCTAGCAGATCAGATTTTACTACCATGTTTGCCAAACAAACATCTCATCAGTTACATATAAATGCCATGACTGTAGAATAGGCAAGGTGTTTGTGTGCTTTGACTGCTTAAAGGAAAAAAAGGAAGCTTTTGGAACAGGCATGAAGGAGAGACATAAAAGAACTGCGTAACATTCATGTGAGAAACAAAACAAGAGCTTCAAGTTTCACTTTAGGCTTTTCGCTGGCTTCTGGAGCCATATTAGTTACATCTTTATCAAAAGCTCTAAGAAAAAAAGTTGCTACAGAGATAAAAAAGTATGTCACAGATGTCTTTTTTTTTTTAAGTAAATAGTCATTAATATACTGGAGATGGCCCATGCACTGACTTACTTTCTTCAAATCAGTGTGAGATTAAGTTATTCAAAGCCTCTCCAGAGAAGCCTTAAGAAACAGGTATATTTTGCACTTTTAACTGCTCTTTAAGAATTTACTGGCAGGACAGTGTTAGCAAATAACCAGGTAACATTTCTATTACATTCTCCATGTCTATGTTATTGAAAGGGAAGCTAATTTTATGACTAAAACTCAGTTTTCAGTGAATACAGCTTTATCACAGATACTTTGGTGCTGCTAAAACCTGCAGTAACTGCATCTTTAGTTATTATCGCCATTAACTGACTGGCTTGCCAAATCTGTGCAGGCAAAATGCAGGGTGTCCTTCCAACTCAGGTAAGTTACTAGATGTCAAACAGGATGTTCTCTCTGAATCAGCACTTCTGGTTTTTCGAGGCATTTACAGTAATTTCATGCATATAAGGCCCACCGGAGTGTGAGGTGCACTTTCAGGTTTTGGCAATTTTCCATACTTTGTCCATGTATAAGGCACACAGGTGTATAAGGCGCACCTTCTTTTTTTTTTCTTTTCTTTTCTTTTTTCTTTTTATTTTAAGCGAGGGTCCAATGCTGGCTCCCCCTGTGCAGCTGCCAGCACTCGCATCCGCCAGCTCTCCCCACGCAGCCGCCGGCCCCGCGCATGCCAGCCCCATGCCTGCTGGCTCTCACAGCTCACACTTGGCAAATTTCCAAACTTTGTCCATATATAAGGCTCACCGGTGTATAAGACGCACTTCTGGGTTCCCATCACAATTTCTGTCAAAAGGGTGCGCCTTATGCATGTGAAATTAATGTACTGAATTCTGCAAACTAGACAGCAATTTGCTCAGCTCCTCTGAGCGACTAACACTCATTCAAAAATTAGCAGAGACATGTGAAGTGAGCAAGCAGCACAAGAGCCCTCCTGGAGATATTCTTTTTAGTGGGTAGAAAGTGGAGATTTTTATCCAAGAGGCTTTAGCTTAAAGAGGCATCATGATCATCTTAAAAATGGTTTCCTGGAGCACCAACCAGTGCTAAAAGGTAAAGAGCATAGAAACAACAGCAGTGTCCTCTGCCCATCTGAATATGACTGCCAAGAGGAAAACTGAAACTGGTTCCATGGAGTAACAATAATTTGCAGGAGCTGCTTTACAAAATCATTTATGGCAGCTATGAGAAGCATCTAGGTGTCAGAAGATTGCACTAGCCAGCACCAGCAAATCAGCAGAAATCACATTCAACCAGCTGAAGAACTGCAGATAATAGCCTCTAGTCCACTCAGTAGTGTACTGGTTAAACATCTTAAAATGGAAAAATTGTTTCAAAGGCTCCACAGGTCAGCAGAATAAGAAAAGCAAAATCCTATTAACCATACAGATACCAGATTGATGGTGGAACAATTTCACAAGAGAATTTGCATGTTTGGACTCAGCTTCCTTTCTAAAATCCAAAATCTTGTTTAAAACATTAAGGATTGCTGTATTGAACAGTGGTCTGGGATGGACAGCTATCCAAATTTCTTTTCTTGGAAATTGCCAGAGATTGAAATGAAATTCTCTGAAGTTTGACATCAAGTTCTACCATTCCTCAAAATCTTTGCTTTGATCATTGATTTCCTGCTGTCAAGCCACCCTGTTGTATACCACTTAAGAGAAGGAAACTGCCTGAGTTTGAACAAACTGCTCTGCTTAAACTAGGTTGGCAGCTACTCAGTGAGAAGAACAGGTCAGGCCAAATTTCTTCAGTACTGGCTTCATGTCCAAGGATACACATGTTTCTTTTCTCCTTCAAAACCTATATCATTTCAATCCCTATTTTAAACTGTACAGAATTCAAGAAAATCAAGCTCAGCATGTCTCAGGACTGCAAAAGCCTTCAGTTCATCTGAACAGTAAGAGTCTCTACCTTGTCCCTGATCCAGTGTATCAGCAGCAAAGGAAAGCAGCCAGGACAGCAGGGAAGTACTAAAAATGCCTTTCATGATATTTTTATCACTCCATCAACCTACCACTAAAATAAAATCTGAAACAAGGTGATGTAGTTTCATTTAAGGGTACTTGATAGATATTTCATCTACAGATTTCCCCTGCTTGCTCTTTGAACTCATGTAAACACTGTGGTAAAGAGTTCAAGGGTTTTTAAAATTTCTAAGTAAAACTTGACACAGTTGTCAAATGGGACATAGGATACAAAGCACTGTGGCAGTACGTGATATTTATGTGGTATTTATGAAAAAGGAAACATAGGAATGCTAAAGGCATTGGTGGATGCCTTGAAAAAGGAATGCATGGGCCCATGCCTCAGCCCCTTTGGCAGGAAGAAACTCATTAGTGACACAGGCTTCCAGTGGTTAAATGTCCTGCAAACATTCAGGCTCTAGCTCAGTTGCAGTGAGATTCCTTGCATGCTTAAAACAAAGGCAGTGTGTAAATGTTTGAAAAATGCCGCTTTGCTAACTGTAAGAGCACTGGGTATTTGTTATTTTCTTGGACAACCTGGGAACTCTCAAAGGGATGCTACATTCCTATTCACAGAGGTATTCAGCAGAATTTGGATCCCACAGCAGACAGTTTCAAAGGAAGAAGATCAAGGGAACAGACCTGTCAATGAAATGCTAGAATTCACATCTTCTGCTCTTCCACTTCAGAGCCTGTCACCTGAGCCTCTTTCAGCCTCAAAAGCCTCTGACAATGCATAGTTCTCTTTCAGAAATGCAGAACCCTGGAAATGTATACAGTTTCCAAATACTGTCTTATAAAAATATTCTGCAGTTTTTCTTCCTCTAGTCATAATGACAGAACAAAGAAGAAAAGAAATTTAAAAGGGATTGTTTGGGGCTTTTCTACATACATTCCCTTGTCTAGAAATAGAATATTATGACTCTTGCTTTGCTGCAGAGCAATTACAGAAATCTATTTACCTAGAACCTTTTATCCTGAGAGATCCAAGGGGCATTTATGAAACATGGGCCAAATTTTTAGCTCAGGAATGTGTGTAACTGCAAATAAACACTTTTTGGGCTTGCTCAACTCAAACATTTGCACTTCAGAGCATTCAGCTATCTGTTCCATTTAATCTCCTTTTAAACAAACAAACAAGAAAACATCCTCTTTGCAAAACTGGTTTGTAGAAATAAAATTAATGCATATTTGGGAAAATACTGCAAAAAAATTACACTATGAAAAAACTCACTCTGGTAAAATTACAAATTCAAGTGTTGTCCTGCTTCAGATTCCATCATAACTATATTTAATTATACCTGTGAATACCAATTTACCTTCACTTTCTCTGAAACAGTTTTATTGCCACAGTACAAGAGTATCTCCCAGGCAACTCACCTGGGGGAGTGGTGACAACTGCTGTTTAATCAGTACAGCAATTAACTTCAGCTCTGCTTAATGGCTGAACATTCAACCGATGGCAAGGACTGGAGTGATGTTTAACTCCAGGGATGCAGCAAAGGCAAAAGTTTAAATCACAATCTTGTTTCAGAAGAACAAAATCTGATGAAGGTTGAATAAAATATAAAAATTAAATAAAAGAAGTATCAGATACCAACAAAATTTCAGTAAAGCTAATTTTCAGGACTTTTTTTTTTCTTTTCAGTAAGTGCGGTCCTCTTGGCCAAACACAGTTAACAGAATTCCCAAAGTGAACTTCCTAAGGGAGAGCTGAGGGTGGGAGGGAGAAGGAATCTTCCTCCCACTGCAAAACTGTTTTACATCCGGTGGCTGAAAGAGCTTTCTGCAGGCACACTGCTCCTTAGGGCTTGGGGCACAACCAGGAAAAACCTTCCAAATGCTTCCAGATGCACTGTGAATAACTAGAGCGAGAAACCCACCAAGCCATCTACCTGATTCGTGAGCCACTGAGTCTCCTGGAGAGGTCAAGAACTGGCTGTGGGCTGGGGAATGCAGCTCTCCAACCCTTCTGGGAAGTATTGGGAAGCCTTATCCAAGCTGTGAATCACAATATAACTGTTGCTGATGAGGTGGGGAAGGGCAATACTGCTCTAAAGGCCTTATGGACCTTGTTAAAAAAAGGCAAAAAAGGCAGAGAGCCAACCAGGCATTGAACATCCGGCAGTGGACATTGAAATTCTGATTTTGAGCTTGATAGCTTTGCCAGGGACACAAAATCGGGTCTTTTGAGAGTGATGAGAATCCAAGCTGTATGGTCTCATTCTTACATTTGCTTGAATAACGCTTGAATAACTGCTGTCCTACAATTAGAAGTTAAATCAGACCCTCTTTCTTAATGTAGACTACATTGTTATTAATATTGTCATTTGCATGAAAAATGACTAGATAAAGGATGCTATTCATTCTTACAAAAGCTAGGGAGCTCTCAGTAGTCATAATACAGTACTGGAGTTGAACTCTCAAGTGAACTGTTATTATCTATTTTGTGATATCTGGTGTTATCTGATCTTTAGAATATGAATCACTGCAACAAAGTAATGCTAAAACTCTGCTATTCAGATGACAGTGCAGAAGACACAATTCAGTTTACTTTAAGTGGACATAATTCATTAATTTTTAGAAGCATGTGAATAGCTCTCCATGTTATGTCTGTGCGATATACAAAGTTCATTAACTTTACCACCTTTAGTGTGATTTTTCAGGCCTTTCTCCTGAATGAAAAGTGAGGCTCAAACCAATTTGCATTCTTTGAAAACAAATGCACTCAAGTGCAAAACAAATGTTAAAGTGCCTGCTGCATGTAAAAAGCATACGAAGTACAACTATACTGGAGGGAGATGTTGGTGCATTAATAATGGGCCTGCAGCATTCTTCTCTTTTATTTACAGTCAAAAATACCTTGTGAAAACACTGAGCTGGTAAAAAAAATAGATTATATAATATCAGCTGTCTTAGGACCACATTCATAATACAGAAGAAGCCTTCCTAAGTACCACAGAACAAATCCAAGAGAATGTTTAAGTTTTAATCAGTGGGGCTTCCTTAATGCAAAGTTTCACACACAGACACATACACTGCTCTTCTTCTATTACACCACCACCCACATATTGTACTCTTCAAAGTACGTGCTCACCATTAAACAGACAGCTTTCTGCTTTCCTAATCTGCTGTGACTTTTTAAAGTGGATCTGGCCACACATGAAGTCGCTCTGACCCATCAGTTTACATTCATCCCTTCGTTTACACCTCTTCCGTTGAGGGTTGAGGACAGCCATGCAGGATGCAATCATATTACTTATTTAATCACATACTTATTTAAATACAGGGGTGGAAGAGCCCAGGGGTTCCTTTTGGAGAGAAACTCTTTTCCATGGAGACTGTGGACATTGCCCTTTACTCTGACCACTTTATCCTTCTGCCACCAGATCCTCCAAAGGAAAGCTGGGTCCCACCTCTGCCGTTCCTACAGGCAATGCCAGGGCTGAAACTTTGCTGGCAAGGGCCGCTGCTGCAGAAAACCATCTCAGCTTGAAGCTCTTCAGAGAGAGCAGGGTGTAGTTACACCAATCAAGAAGTTCAAGGCAGAGGAGGGTGAACATGCTCCAGCTTTCAGTATAAACACAAGGAGCTCTACTCAGCCAAGCTGAAGTTTTTTTGTCTCCTTTGTAAAGCTCACAGAGGTGTTCCACATGGCGGAACAGAACAACAGGGTTGTTGAGCACCTCGGGCAAAGAGCAAATGTTTATTAACTGAGAGAAAATATTCCTGCTCAGACATGGCCTGGCATGCACAGCTCTGATGAAAAGTCTCTCCAGCCATCTACATTAATCAGACTAAGATATTCCTTAAGACTAAAAGAAGCATCTGATCCACATTTTCATCATACCTTTTACTCTTTTTTTTCTAATATACAAGTTTTTCCATTTTGGCTTTAATTAATCCATCACTTCTACCTGTAGTAATTTTCATGGATTCAAAGTAAAAAAGGGTCTGTTCAAAGTGTCCTCAAAATTTCATAAGTAAACTTCCATCCCTTCTTCCATCTCTTAAGAGACTTGAAAATATACTAATTTATTTTCAGTGCTTCAAGAAAACATGTATGTCAAACAAATCTGAGATGAGTTTAACATCCCAAAGCTTTAACAATGTGCAGGTAGGTGTCTATGTGCAAAAGGAGCAGAGATTTCAGAAGCAGAATCTATTGCAGAAACCGAGTACAGAATCTGTTAATAAATTCTCCTATAGTAAACAGTCAAAGTTGCATTTTCTGTTGGTATCAGAGCCACAGCACACACGCACAGTTTCACAGTGAAAATAATCTACATTTCTTTCCCAAGCAATATCCCTTATTTGTACTTCCTGTCTGACAGACTGCAATGTCCCTCCCACATGGGCTAAGTGCAACCGCTGAATTTGGATGAGTAATGACCAGCTGGGCTGAAATGTCTCCAGTAAAATGTTCCTCCACCACAAAGTATGAAA
Source organism: Sialia sialis (assembly GCA_009812075.1). Lineage (NCBI taxonomy): Eukaryota > Metazoa > Chordata > Aves > Passeriformes > Turdidae > Sialia > Sialia sialis. Next base: position 286,801 of record VRYO01000406.1, read on the forward strand.
CCTTTTTTTTTTTCTGGCTTTTAGTTCAGACTACAAAGCCTACAGATTCAAGAAAGCACCCTATGTCTAAGCCAAAGGTTTGATCTGCAGAAAGTTCATGCTTGCTTGCTAATGCAAACAGAGCACACTATCAGCTGGAAGGGACTAAATCACAGAAACAGGATGACATGAACGAACAGCACACCTGAAAAAAACCCCAGCTGAAATACAAAACACGATAAATTACTTGTAAAAAAGAGGAATCAGCATTCCTCTCAGTAACACTCTAGGTCTTGATTACTTATAATGATCTTGCCAGGTAGCAAGTTACCCACCAGACTTGCCAGCTCAGCACAAGAGGACAGATACTTCTACTACAACATGCAGGTTTTGCTGAGAAAAGTAGGAAAAGCCAGTAACTACCCCAGGCAACTTAAAGTCTAGGTCTTGACTTTATTTCTCCCATTCAATAAAGATAGGTTACAGCAATTTTCTTCACAAGCAGACTTAGAGGGAGTCTCTGTGACCCCAGGGCAGACATTCTGAAAAACCTAAAGATAAATCCCAGATAGAGAAGCAGTGTTACTATGAGATATGTCTGACAGAACACATATTCCACACCAACTGCCCATGCAACAGCATTTTAAAATCCAAACACCAAAAAGATCCTCCTCTCCAAAACACCTTGCTCTCCCCAATAATGAGGGATGAGACAACACAAGCAGAACATGTAGCTTTCTTCCCCCAGCCCGGGTCTAAGCAAAGCACCTCTGAGTGTCCTCCATGGAATGGATTCCATGGACTGCAGAGTTGACCATTGGTATTTAACTGCATGCAGGCAAGCACTAATCCGAAATGTGGGAAGTGGCGCAGAAATCTCTCCACAAAGACAAATGCATGGAATTCAACCATGTTATCTATACGAACTTGGAGACTTGCCAATAACAGGTTAGGACAGCCTTGACATATCTGATGCTTCAGCAAGAGCCCTGTGGGAATGACTCACAGCAGCCTGTGCAGCAGGCATGCATCCAGCTTCCACACAGAGAATCAGAAGAGTCCCAGGAACTCAGTGGCACAGTGAGGAATGATTAACAACTTCAAAATCAGAGCAGTTTTCCCTTTTACAAGGGTGGGAGAGAAGACCTATAAAGGTCAAGCAGCCAAAGCACATTTGCCACTGTCCTGGAGCTCTCCAGTTGTAACTTTCTGCCTCTCTCCTGGAAGAAGTGAAGCACCTTAAATCCTATACTCATGGGATGCTTGGAATCCTACATGCTTTCCAAACCACTAGTAAACACAGTTCCATGCATCAGTGGAATTAGCAAATGACTTTTGCACCAAATAAAGGCTGCAAATGTGAGTCATAAGACGACAGGATCAGGAAGTTCCTCCATGTTGCCACTCCACAGAAATTTATATAAAAGCAGGCTCTCTACAACATCCCCTGCCCAATCTCAGTTCAGCTCTAAATGTTCTACTATCTATAGAATAGCTTCTGGTATTAAACTGCTGTTGGGAGGGGCGGGGGCAGGTTTGTATCACTGCTTGTTTGTATCACTGCAAGTTTGAAAGCTGATTAATCAACGTTCTCAAATTTGCCTCAGGGAAACAATTGTTCTCTTTCGTTATTTTTTGATTTTAAAACTTCTTTTAAACATTTTATTACAGCCAAGACGTAGATTTTGCACTCAGTCCCTAATGAGGCAACATACCTTCTCTTTTGGACAGTGAGAAGCTGAAAAGCAGTAAGATCTACCTTTACACTAGTGACTGCTCCTTCAGTTCGCCACTCTGTTTGCACAGCAGGATCAAATCAAGCAACAGGTTGCACTAGGGTCGCTACCAACCTTGTCTAGTTAGTGGTCCCACATATCTTTAAGAGGCAGGAACAAGTTTGGAGAGTGTAATTGTGAACAGCCACGAGCTTAAGTGAGTGAGCACTGGCATAGGCCTTCCCATTCATTGCGCTTCCACCTGGGAGGTACAGAAAAAACATCTCTTTTTCTCAACTCCATGGAATTCTAAGTGAATTTCAACAGAGATGCAACTGCACAGGAAGCATCTGCTTTCCCCTCAGTGAGTGGTAGGGCTGCAAATCAACATTTTATATGCTGCTCCTACTCATTTAATCCAGCAGTTCTCATTATGTTTTCAAGAAAAAAAATAATACAACGGTATTTAAAAAAAAAATATAAAGGCTGTGAATTTTTCCCCCCTCACACAAATATGTACAAAGTCCTTGGATGTTGCCATAATTTTCTGGCCTGGTCTTTTAAGACATTAATATGCTTAAATACCTGTGAATTAGGTTTCAATTACCAGGATCCCCCAGAGGTGTTTTTACTTTTTCTTCTTCATTATGCAAAGCCCATGAAGAAAGATCAAGTTTTTATGAGCCCACCCACAAAGGCTTCAAATATGCTGACTCTTAATAACAAATTTGGAAAAGAGAACATAGTCTTGGTGAATGTATTTTAATATTTAAAAAAAATTAAAGAGAAATTCATTAAAGAGGTCCTTTCATTCTGACAGAACAATCACAGGACAGGAATGAAAATAATGTGACTTCCCAGTTTCCCCTAAACATCATTCCATTTAATTTCATCACCTACAACAGTGCAGGGCAGATTTAACTATTACTGATGCCCTCTTTCTTTAAAAAAGTGGAAAAAGGAGATTTGTCACCTTCGCTTTCATCCTGTTCTCCAGGCAAAAACACCAGCCATCACTCACTACACCTCCATGATGTTGAAAAGACTGAGCTGGTTACCGGAATAATAATGCAAAAATCAACACGTGTAGACCCATAAGAGAAGGTTAATGCAATTATTAATAAATACAGCCATTTAGTAAAACCACTCATTTACTTTGTTTATGCTCTAGAAATTTTAGGCCTCCTTGGAAATTATCTTTCATCCTCTGGGAGTGGAGTCTCATGGTTGCCTTCAAAGATGCTGGCACAAAGCACAGACCTTTTGTTTAATTGCCCTCTTTTGAAGCAGAATATTAAGTCAGGTTAGACTAAATATGAAAGGGAGAAGCCATACTGGAGTTGATGGGAATGGAAGACAGTAATACAAACCATATCTACACCCTTCTCCTCAGCTCTAATGGTATCAAGGGAAGCATACTTTCCCATCCAGATTCTGCAAAATGCTCCAGAAATAAAGGAAAAACATGTTTTGGACAGAAAAATCACTATATTTCCCTGAGTAAATTTTAGTTAATTTTATTTCTTAACATACAATAATATCCCCAGACTGTGTATTTAAAGCTGACAGTCTCAGAAGAACTGGCGCTGGAATAGCTTCACTTGTCAGGAAATATCTAAGTTTGACTAAGGCTGCCTGACAAAAAGCCTGTTGGTAATGTTTTTAAAGAATCAGAGTTTCTACACAGCAGATGTGTGAAAATAAGAATAGACATATATTTCCATGGATACATGTAAGTAAATACGTACAGAAATGCAGCACCGACCACACCTCTGTGGACACTAGGGATTGGTTTGCCCCCAGGACTTAGGACTTTTCCAGCATGTTACAATTTAGTATTTGCCTTTGTCAAAAAGAAACTGCCAAACTGAATAGCTTGAACTGTTTTCGTTTGCTGATACAAATTGTTACACAAACAAAAGAGAAAAACTATTCAGAAGCTATGGGCATGCAGTGAACTGCTTTACTCTGGACAAAGATAATTTTACAGGGGGAAGAAAAATGGTCTCTTCTCCTTTTCCTGTAGCAGCAAAATTTTCTACTCTTTTTACTGACACTCAGGGCATTGCTTACTTAAAGCTTCCAGAATTTAAATTAAATCACTGCATTGGATTTATCCAGTTAAGTAAGCAATCATAGATGCTACAAGCAATAAACCTCTAGAGTGCAAGAAGGTGGGTTGCTTAGTCATCTCTGTTGAGTGCCCTGAAAATCCTCTTTGAAAACACTGGCACTGGATTTTTATTTAGTATTTGAAGTAATTATTTTCCTTTCTCTTGTAAAGCCTTAACATCAAGTTGGTTATAGCAGGCTGGGATCTGATGAGGCAAGGGGCAAAACTCTGTCCTTTACTTTTGGCCCTGGGAAGCGCATGTCGTTCCCACGCAGGAGATAAACAGTGGTCCTAAAGCAGATGTACAGCCTGGATTTAGAGAGTTGATAATGAGTCATTACATGTAACACACAGTAAAACACAGAGACCACGTGGATCCAAACCACTGTGTGCATGTAAGACAAATGCTTTCTTGGGCAAATACAGAAATGCACACTCTTCCCTGCCACGCTAGACAGGGAATTCTCCAGGCAGGCGTAGATCCATACTGTACTGTAAATTATGGTCTGCTATAAATGAAAAATGCTGATTTGGGGATTGTTCACTTTGTTATAATTTTCCAAGAGTAATATCCTGCAGGGAACAGCCAAGTTAATACAATGTTTCCACTCAAAAATTGGCAGCGCAAGCACAGCCGATGGGGTGTATTTAATGAGACTTTGCCTGCTGATAAAATGTTATTGCAGAACGTGCAGGCTAAGGAGAGCCTCATATTTTCCATCCCAGATGAAATGTTAGCCTAGCAAAACCCAGTAACTAGCAATAGTTCTCGGGACTCGTAATACAATGTATAGTCTAACTCTGTTTTAGACATGTTCTGTCTAAAGATCATAAGATCTCTCAGCCATCAGAAGTGCACAGATGCCCTTTTGTCTGGTTTATTCTCAAAGGGAGAGGTTTGGGATCTGCCATGGATACACTCATGCTGGTTATTTTCACACTTGGCTCTGATGTACCACAGAAAGTGTAACTTTTGCATGTAACTTTTGAGTGTAACTTACATAGCTAATCACCTCCAACACGACCATTTGCTTGTCTTTCCTGATCCTACTTAGTATTTTCCTCAAAATTCCTATTTTTGGCACTGGGAGTAAATAATTTGCAGTGAAATGTGGAACTACAGTAATGCACAAAACAAAATCTGGGATTGAGCAACTGAACTGAAAGAAATCCAAAGTGTCAAAAAGCCCCCGCTGCTCTGTTGTGAACATGGCACGAAGGTAACAGATGTGTGCAGCCCTGAAACCATCCTCTCCACTCCTCTCCCTGCCCTGTGCCTACAGCGCTCATCGCTCCTTCTGCATCCATCAGCTTGCATAAAGCTCACAAGCTGCTGAAGTCTGAAATTCATGGAAACATAACATGGGGAAAACACCATTTCACGCTACTTCTTCGTGATATCAGCCCCATGCACAGATGAAGTTTCAACTTCTGCATCCGCTGCCAGATGACAGATCAGTGCGTGAACACCGAGGGCTTGAAGGAAGAAGCCAAGTACCACAGGAGCCCCTTGGGCTGGGCACAGGAGGTTGCACACACACCAGCAAATGTTACAGGTCCCCCCCAGGGAACTTGAGAGAGCGCTGAACATGATGCGAATTGCATGGAGTAACAGTTTTGCCCAAATTTGTACAATATCATTTTGCAGCATAACTGTTTTACATCCAGCATTGTGCAGAGCAGGAAAGAAACCCCCAAACACTGCCTTGAGACCACAGGCCAAGCGCTTGCTGGAGCTACTAACAAACATGTGCCTGTGTGTCAGCATGTGCATGTAACTCCACGGCTCTTTTCTCCACCCCCATACACAGCACAGGGAAACTGCTAATGCTTAAATGGTGGGGAAGGTCAAAGATTTATTGTGGGAAAGCCAACAGTAATTTTGCTGCCTCTCTAGAATACTGCAAACAGCCAAATTGCACAGTTTAAGTAGAAAAATAAAAGTTACACTTTTATTTCAGACTTCAAAGAAACTTATTGGTCATAGAAACCACCATCCGAGGGTACAGACCCACTGTATATTTCCATAAATTGAGAGCAGCAGGTTATTCCCTCATAAGCAGATCTCCTCCTACATAAACAGACAACAAACTTTCCAAAGGTACAACTGGAATGTTAGAAACCTCCTTGCTTACAGGCCTGCCAAGAGCCCAAAATCCCTGCCTTTCGCAAGGATTTCTCCATCTTTCCTTGAGCCCCACCACAAGAAGAGGCATGCAAACACTTTGGCAAGAGGCAAAAAGATCTCGTGGAAACACTCTGGAAAGCTCTGTGCTCAATCTGGAAGCAGGATTTCCTTTAACACCGTGAAGGATGAACTAAGAGAGGTTTGCTCTCTCCCCAGGTGCCCATTTGCTTCTGGTCACACACACGACTTTGGGGAACAAAACCCAAAAGTTTATCCAGTCTCTGGGCTGCAGGGTAGCATTTTGAAAGATGCTACCTGACCCCCCCAGGCTGATCCCAGGCTCAGTCTTCACTTTTGGGAATACATTTTTCCACGGAAGAAAGCTGCTAGCAGGAAAGCCCCTCTGTGCTCAGGAGAGGCTGCATATTGCAACACTCTCGTTTGGCAGCGGAGGCTGCAGCGTCCCTGCAGCTGTCCTGGGTAGCAGCCAGGGGCTCTCGCCGAAGGTGCTTCATGCCATGTCCAAGTCTTTTATGAGTCCCAGACTTGCACAAGGGGACTGATGCCAAGTTCAGTATGTTCTTGGTTTTAGCAGCTGCCTTTTTAAATTAAATTATCCCAATTCATAATGGGATGAGAAACTATGAATAACAAGGTGCAAAAGCTTCACTTGATTTTGTTCGGGTTCCTCAATGGTAAGCTGGGGATGTCCACTCACAGCCCAAGCTTCAGTGCCAGTGGCTGATGCAGAATTTTCTCTGGTAGGAGAAGGAGGCTAAAAGCATTGAAGTGCCAATCCCATGTAAAAAGCATGGAGCATCTAGCCTGTCCTATGTTAAACTCATGCCAAGTGACATAAAAAGTGAGCATCTCTATGTACTTCATCCCAAAGCTTCCAGCAATTCATTCCATTACCAAACCTCAAACCATTTATTTTTTCAATCAGTTGCATTTTAGACCTCTGTGCACTACTTTTTCATTTGTCATAGATACGCAGAAACCAGGTACTTTGCAATTTTTGCTCTCTCCACCCTTAAGCACACTATGGAAAAACATAGAGCAACACTAAGTGTCAAGGCCTCCCCAATTTTTAAGACCTCACCACAAGTAGACGCCCTGGGCACTGGGATAACTAATGAAAATCTTCATTGCTATGTAGGGCCCCAGGCCTGAGGGATCTTCTCTTGCATCATAAAAATTTCTCTTCCAACTGGCAACTTCTTGCCATGATGATTGCAAAAGAAGATTAACAAGCATTCACCAAATTTGAGAAGAAATCCTGAGGATGATACATGAACCAGCTGGGTTTGGATGGCACATGCCCTGTCCAAAGAGTTCGAACTTCACCAGTGAGGGTAATGGAGCAAACAAACCAGGCCAGTAGCGAAACGTTCTCTAAAAACCACTGGAAAAATTAAAAAATTCAATTGCTGGCCTCACACAGTGCCATCAATACATGACAGAAAGCAAGCACTTGGTTTCAAAGGGGTCATTAAGCCTTAAACTATCCACTTAACAGGAATGCCAGTAGCAATACTGGTCAAGTCAATGTTTGTGCATGATTACACTTCAAATTTAAATGTGAATCTGTTGTACATAACAGGATCTGTGGAGACTTGTTTCTCTTTCTAATGGATTTAAATTGCCAATAAAATGGAGCCCAGGACAAAGGTACAAAACAAGCTTGAAGAACAAGCATGCATTTACAAAACACCATGAAGTTATGAAGGGCATTTTGCATTGCCTGTCCAACGCACACAGTTTAAAAGAAAATATTCAATTAAAAATAAATAAAAATTGTGGGGAAGGACCACCTTTTGAATCAGATCATAGAAAGGACAGCCATCATGCAGTGCTCTTCTCCTTTTCCTTCCTATGAAGCTTTGTCCAGAGGCACAAATCAGCCCTGAGAATGCTCAGCCAGCTGAAAACTTATGGTGAGGGCAACAGGCAAGTTGTTGGGCAAAGGAATACGCCTATCCCACCTCAACAGAAAATAAAGCAAACACAACATGACCAAAATAGGCATTGGATTCTTTGACCGAGGAGAAGTGTCCAACCCTCTTTTTCACGGGTCAGTCTGGCCAGTTTGCAAGTATCCTTGTGATACAGTAGTTAAGTGCAGAAGTTGTGCAGCACCTTTTGCAGGCTTCCCAGATATTACAGGGCTACTTTTACCTCATAAAGGCTTTTTGTCTTGAGGAATCATGTTAGATCTGCAAAGCAGCTATTGTCCTGAGATTTTGCCAATGGACCAAACTCTCTCTCAATGAAAATAAGTTATGCATTCCTTAGGCCTCTAAGGTACCAAATGCCATAAAAAAAAAGAATGCAAGAATGGAGATGTAAATATCCCACCAGTTATCCTGCCATGTTGCAGAAAGTAGTATCACTAAAAAAACAGCCAAAATCCAGCCAAAAAACCAAAAAGCAAACACCCAGACCAAAATTCACTATACCATGTAGGTGCCTCATAAATATCCTATTTATCTGCAGTAGAATTTGGATTGCAGTAAAAAACCTCATTTGTATTCAGCCAAAGGACTGCTGCTATGCTGCAGAAAAATACAGTGCAGAATAATTCTCAATATTAATGAAAGCAGAATATCCTAAAGCTGTGAACCTATAAATATGCAGTCATGGCCAATGGCAGTTTGTAGACAATATACAGTTCAAAGCTTTAAAAGTTTCTTCTCTCCCCCCCCAATTATGTTTTCTACTGGTCCACGACTTAGAAGCCCTGACAGACTTTGGGAGAAAATGCCATGGACCAACAAATTAATGGGACCTTAAGGTAGCTGTTACACAGCCCTCATCTAGAGAAGTTTTAACAGGGTGAATCATGCCTAACCCAAACACAACCTCCCAGCTTATCAAGGAGGTTGCAGATGCTAAGCAGGGGCCAAAGAGTAAAGGTGGAGAGCTGGGCCAGCATGCCAAGGCTGTGAGCAGTGCCTGGAGCCATGGGGCAGGCAGAGCCTTCCTACAGCAATTCCCATAGAGGGATCACCCATCCAGCAGCAGCCCCAGCGCACTCAAGGATGCCCACACACTCCTTGGAAAGTCAGAGGCAACTAATAACAGGTACATTTCCCCCAGACCGGTGGATCTTGTGGCAGTTTCCAAACATGCAGACACAAACACTTTTTAAGACCCCAGCACTTACACATTGCTATGGCTTCAATCACCCTTTGTCTTACATCTAAGAAAATGAAGTCTCTAGTGCACACAGCTTGTATTGCAGCACATAATTCTTGATTATTCACAATTACTTGGGGTTGGAGGTGGAGTGGGGCTTAGACCATATCAAATCTATATGACAGTGCAGACAACTATAATATACAGATCTTGATTTTATAATCCTCTTTTGACTATCTCATGGGAAATCCATTATTCTGATCCCTATATAGTCAAGTCAAACCCACCCAAACAAAATCAAAACCGAAGCTCTCCCCAAAATCCAGAGCTTGCTAAGGATTTGATACTTGAATTCAGGTAATTTTAGCTCCTCCTTGGTGTATCTTTTTCTTGGGCGTACTTCTTCCAGAACTTATTCTGAGACACTAAGCCAAAATCCCCTGCTTTATCTGCAACAGATTATGGTTTTCATGCAAAATTCCTGAAATAAATACCCAAAACAACCAAAAGTAATTGGCAGACTATGGTAGGACTTATCTACAATGAATCATAAAGGACAAACTTTTTCTTTTCAAACAAGTTCTTTACACCTGACAGCTCAGACTGGGAGCAAACCTGAAAGACTTGCATCTCTGCTTTTGAAAATTGCTTTTCCTGACTGTAGACCCAGGTCTGCTTTCAGATCTGAGCACAGTACCTCAGCATTTCAGTAGAGCTGCAGAAGATTTGCCTAATGGTAAAAAGTGAACTTATGTTTTCACATCACACTATTGCAGACAGCTAGAGTTCCCTTTTCATACCTGTGCATGTAAAAGTACTGTCAGCTCCCCATGCAGCTGCCTGCAGCAGAGGCAAATGTTTGCTATTCCTTCCTATAAATGAAAATATGCTAACAAACTTGCCTGGCTTTCAGAAGCCTCTGGTGTTTAACTTAGTCGGAAGCAAAAGCAAGCTCTCTCTCTTTAGCATGTCATGTTGTATACAATCTGGAGACACAGCAAGGGAACACATGCATTTTAAACTGGGAGTGCTAAGCAATATAATAAATCTGTTGCAATGAAATATGGAGTCCATGAAATAACTTTCTAAACCTTGGGAAGCTTCCTCTCCCTGACATCAGTCGCTCACTTTCCCTTTTGCACAGGCTTTGAGTTATGGACAAAACATCATTTTCAGGTATCAACCGTACCTACTACCACATCCTTTAGCCAAGGCCCTGAATTTCCTTTACCGAAACAATGCCACTGCATTTAATTTTAAAATTCAAAACAGACTGTCCTCTCAATGTCTCTGTGAGCAGATGAACAAATAAATTTCCTGCCTGGTTAAACTACTACAAATGGTGAACCCAGTTCCTCTGTCCCTGGGAGCTCCTTTCAGATAAACAGCCATCAGACTTCTTCATCAGACTTCTTCTGCCTCTATGTCTCCAAAAGTATTTTTGTATGCATCTCGAGCAGCTTTTTTAAAACCTGTTAGTGCTAGAAAGCATTCCCAAAGTAACATGGAGTTTATCATCAGAAGTGAGTGATCAATTAGATATCAGGCAGACAGGCTGGATTTTTGATTTTTTTGGATGTGTATTTCTGAGATAAATCACTGCCTGCATTCAACTTTTGCTTAGTGCATTTAAAGTATTACATACAAATAACAAAATATATGATTAAAAATTCTGCTTTGGACCACAAACTGACTTCTCTTTGCTGTCTCAGGAAATTATCATACATGTTACATGTCTGAACACTTTCACTACACACCTATTCATTTAATACAGTACTGGGAACATGCATGAAATATCTTCAATGAGCTGGACTCTCTTGGCATATTTGTACCAGAACTAAATTGTGTTTCTGAAGAAACTTCTTAGGGATCCTCTCAATCAGTTTTACTTAGTGTTTTGGGCAGCACTACAAAGGTGCTGTTTCCAGTCCCAGGATACACTCACTATTGCTGACTGCAACTCTGTGAACTTCCAAATGCTTTTGGCATTTGTTCAAACAAAACATACTGAGGCTGTAGGATGGTTATCAAGTATAAACCTGCTCCACCATCCTAAAGTAAGAGTAACAGTAAAGGTAGTTACCAAGAGAGACAACCCATGAGAAAGATCAGAATGGGGATTAGAGAGAAGGAATATCAGCTTAAGTGCTGTGAGTTATGCTACAGTGAAGGTGTAAAAGAGGTTCAGAAATCCAAAACTGATCTTTCAGTGTTTGTGCCTACCTGACCCAGGCTAGGAAGGAAAAACTGCCTTACAACCCAGCATGCCTTTCATGCAAAACTTGTGAATTTTCAGAAGCATGTTAATGACAATCTATAGCTTCACCAGGGCTTGGGCTCAGCTGTGAACATCCAGCTATAGCAGGATCATTTTACACCTCAGCGCCTTAAAAGGAAAACTCACCTAGGTTTACACTACAAGGTCTAGACTAACTTAAATCCTTTCCACGTCTCTGCTAGGTCATTTGCCTCCTCTAAAACAATTACATTTTATAGTACAGAAACTTCTACAATGTACCACTCTAACTTTTAATAGACAACAAAGCATATTTATATACACACCCCTCAACACAGATCCCTTTCTATATCAAATACAGGTGATGCACAAATGTAATATGAAACCTTGTCCAAAATTCAAAACTACCCATAAATCAAAATTTCTGATACTTCCAGTTACTCATGACTTCCCTTTCAATCATTTTCAGTGGCTCATTGTAGAGAAATGCCAGGTATCTGCCCTCACCAGTCACACCCTACAAAAGTGTCACCACTGGATCATCTCAAAACCATCACTCCCTTTCACAATGCAATTTTTGCCACCTGTAGAACGAGACTCTTGAACCTGCACAAACTCTAGCCCTTCACAGAACTCAGCTGATTTCAAAGGGATTGCACATAGACTTGAAATAATGCATCCGTTAAAGGACTTGCTGAATTAGATCTATTGCTATTTATTTCCATTAAGAACTTTTCTCAACTTCTCTACAAATTCATGATCTCTTCCACTGTAGCATTCACCAAGTGTAAAGTTCCTACTCTCACTTTAGCTACATGCACTTTAAAAATCTGTTAAATGTACTTTTACAAGCACTACATAGATGGGAGCTGCTTCAGTACCGTGTGGCATAGCAGTTGCTGTGATAACACCATTTTTTCTTAAATGATAAAGCAAGAGTGCCAGAGGCCTCTATATACTAAGAATTACATATTAACATAACATTTCAGGCCTATAGTAAATGGTTCTCAGGAAGAGCGAGAGGTGTATGCTACACACACACTTCTTTGCAAGAGCTCCCATGAAAAAAATTTGGCTTCAACACATCCAGTGTGTGAGTGAAATGCCACTCAACTCCATCAAGCTCATTCCAGCAAATTTAGAGATAACTCATTTTTGCTAATCCATGAGACCACCACTTTGGCTGGCAGAAATCAATGCCTGAACTCACAGCGCTTTACACTGCCTAAAGAATTTACCCGTATTAATCACATCCAAAAATATATCTAGAAACAATCTTTTTGGAAAAGAAAGTAAGAAGGACAATTATCAGAATATCTACTTACTACATTTACTCGCCTTACCCAGGCAAAAGACTCATTGCAAGTTATAACACTGATACCATAAAATCTTGGGATGTGATAATCATCTTACCTTCTGTTTTGGGAGAATTACTTTTTGGCATAGTGTTCATATAACACAGTGTGGCATTCCATATCAGTTTTTCCCTTTAAAGTAGATGAGAAGAATTTTCTTAGGGAAATAAAGTAATAAAAAAATCCTGGACCTGCAGTGGCAGGTAAAACATCCATAGACTTCAAAGGCATATGATGCCTATGGTTTGCTGGATTGAGCCTGAAGAGAAAATGCATGTCCCTGCTGCCATTTACTGTAACTGAGAAGCAAGAGTTCCAGATTTTCTTCTCTCTCCCCCAGCTCTCCATAATTTTACCTTTTCCATAAGCTTCCATGCATGCAGCTGCAATACTTTTTTCAAAGTTGCACATTCTGAAGGTGGGGAGCCAAATAAGTTTGAGCCCCTCCTTGAATTCCATTTTACCACCCACTGTCAAGTGCATCAGGAAGGTGGAGATGGAGCAAGCAAGTTTATCAATGGGTCATTCAAGATCTTTAACTTAAGAATTGTATTTTTCTGGGGTAAAGCACTCCTGAAGCTGTATAGATGGAGCCTGGAGAATACATCCCCACAAGATACTTTCCTACCTCTACCATCAATCCCCTAAAGAAAAGAAAGCAAATAAATATGGACAAGTAGTAACTCTGGGAGGACAGACCTCATGTCTATTTAGCACATTTCTGTTCCCCTCCCTCCCAGAGTATAAAAATGAAACTCCACTTACACACATGTAAACCAGCTCCTCCTTTCTATCCCATGCTGCAGAGGTGGAAAGTCCATATTCAACTCTTCATTAAGTTTTGTATTAGCAATGCTTATGCATTGGATATGTTGAATATCACCAACAAAATATCAGAGCTGGAGCAATTCATCGCTTGACTAAACTAATGACATACCTTCCTGCTGTCCTCACTGCATTATTAGTGCAGTATTAAAAGTGATGTTGCTTAATGCACTGTTAAATACCCTGTGCTATTTATTTTCTCGCAAAAGAACTTCCTTCTCTTCCCACTTTGGATTAAAGCCCGTTTTGCATCACAGTAGGGCAAATAATTTATCTAACCAATGATGTGGAAGGGATGAAGGGAATAAAAAGGAGATAGGAAGGCAGTAGCTGTGAAAGCAACGTGAAAGGGACCATACATTGACACAGATTGTAAGTTATAGACAACATTTAAGTGATTCTGCACTTCTTTTTTAAATGGAATATTAATGCTTACGAAAGTAATTAAGTCTTTTTTATGTTCATGTTCTAATAATTGTAATGTCAAAAAACCCAGAGTGAAAGCTAACAACAGAGTAGAAATACAGTAAGCCTAAACTATTTTTAATTTTTCATACAAACCCTGCACTGAGATTGCCTATTTCTGCTGATCCAGTGAGCAACTGGCAGAGGTAATGAAAAAGTGCCTGTCCCCTACACACAAGAACCTCAGCCATAAACCCACCTCAACCCAAGTAAGGGACAGCTACAGCAATTGTGGAGCTGAGTCATTAATTTTTATCTGACATTATTTTTTATTATTTGCTGTTAGAGTTATTACATCTTCAGAGTGAAAGCCTTATTTTATGAAATTACATAAGCACAATTGATAGTAGCAATTTATTCCAGGACCTGAAGACGTTCACTGGCAATCTAACAATGGATGGAATTATTGTTGACAATTTTACAAAAGCTTTTATCAGAGTTTATGGGCCATTAAGCCCAACAGTGCGATTAACGGTACGATATCATCTCTCTCAGTAGTACGGTGTTGGCCTACAACAATCTGTTTTCTAATCCTCTCTATTATAATCAGTCTGTTTACTTAGAAGTCATATGTTTGCTATTTCTGAAACTGAGTCTTTGAAACCTCTATTTTAGTCCACAGACAAGATCCAATAGGCACCATACTAAACAGGATAAAATAGCCGTTCTTTAAAATTCCAACAGTCAATTCAGATTTTCTCTTCATAAGTTGAAATACAAGACACAGATGTTAGCATACCTGTATTAAATTACATGATACAGGCAATACGATAAAAAGGCAATATTTCTCTCCAGAACATCAAAGGATTCAGTTCTTGACCCAAGTTTGTCATTGACACCCTTCCATGCCCTATGCTGTCAGGAATTAATTTGGCTCCTAATAACTAATGACCAGACAGAAAAGAAATAGAGACGGTGTTAATTATCTATTTTTACTCTTAATTCACTGAATAACATGTGCTCACTGATGCAAACCGGACTGCTGCTGTTCAAATCAAGATGACCCTCATTTAGAAAAAGGGTCTGTTCTTCCTTTTTTGTGCATGCTAAATCTTTCATGTGTCAGCGAGAATTATCTGCACATACTGATGGGAGCATCTTACACACTGCTGAACACGAACTTCCTTGGTGCTGGATTAGTTCATCTACCATAGACTACTGCGATATACTGATGCTGCCTAGGGGATCTGCCTCATTAAGGTGGGAAAGCGAGAACAAGAGCAGATTTGAAATAATAAAATCATTAACAAGAGCACCTTGCAGAGCTTATTAGGTAGGAAACAGACTGACAATACCCTTGTTCAACACCTAATTACTTTTTTAAGACCAGATGGAAATAAGAGAGCATTTCAGTGGTCATACTTTCAAATTCAAAACAAAAAAAAAAAATCAAACTGATCCACTAACTGTGTATGTATCCTAAAACAGATGTTTTAAAAAATAATGAGATTCTGCCAGATAACTGAAGATGCTTAAGTTTCAACTTCACCTCTGCAAGAAGTCAAATTAGGAACTACAAATTGCTTCTACATCAAAATAAAAATGCTGCAACTCAATTACTTATCCTTACAGGCAGGTGGAAGCTGAACAAACATAAATTTTACTTGAAATACTTCAAAATACTTCAAATACAATTGAAATACTTGTCACTGCTCCTACTCTCGAAGACTGAATTTCTGCCTTAATTTGGGGGTCAGTGATAATGGCATCAGCATCTACCCAGATGTCACAAACGTGGCAATAAAGGCAAAGTGTGGAGCTGATATCACCTCACTCAGTCTGCTGCACAGACACCAGCTCAATTCTCACGTTGACCTTCCTCTGCTACACAAGTGAAATCTTGAATAGAAACTTGTGCTCTTTCCCCAACATGTTTGGGTATGCATGGACCAGCTAGAAGGAGCTTTTCTCATTAGAAAGCCAAACACCAAATGGTCCATTTGTACAGACAGCCAGTGCCCTGCTGGCCACTATGTCTCCCTAAGGACAGGCTCAACATTCTGATACAAGTCAAAATTCCAATATGGAACCTGAGGTGGAAAAAATTCTCTTGCTGGGCTCAATTCATCTTCTGTTCACATTACCACAGGTCTCCATTAGGAGACACCTAGGTCAGTACCTGGGGGAGGGGAGATGTGACTGTTACTACTGCTTTTCCACAGCTTGATTTTTTTAGGAGTGTTTTCAGAGCCAGATTAAGGGAGAGAAGTCACAGCCACACTTCCACCATTTCCCAGCTTGCCCCAAAAGCCAACAACCCCATGTTGTACACACTGCTCTGTGGTGCAAAACCCGTGTGGAAACCTCACAGCTTCAATTATGGTCCAGCTGTGACAAATCAACTTCCAGAGTCAGGATTTTGCCAACTAACACTTCTGCTTCCAAAAAAATTGGTTTGTTTTGTTCTGGTTTAATTGGTTTTTCACTAGGGGTTTTCTGTTTGTTTTTAATGGGAAAGAAAAAAAAAAAAAGGCATGTACTTGGTGCTAAACTAGTCTGAAGAGCAAAATAACAAACTGAAAGCTGTTCAAGAAGTGAGAATGTCAAAATTCCATTCATGAGAAATAGGTTGCAATAAAAATGGAGAAAAAACACTCCACTCCTGTAACTTAGATTTTCACTAAAGACCCTTGCTATTCAGCAGTTTCCAAAACATCATGCCGAACAGTCACTCACACTTGAGGATGCCTCCCCCACATTTTTGTGGGAGAAAGTTTCCTTGTCATCGTGTGCCCAGTAGATGATCTGTGAACCTTCACATTTAACACATGAGAAAAAAATTTGTCAAACATTAGTCACATCTGCTCGTATCACAGATGTACCTTCCCGATGATTAAAGGTAATAAAGAAGGTTTTATTTTTTTCCCCAGCTTCTAAAGCTCATGTAAAATTCACCACCAATGCCTTCAGGTGGGAGATCCATAACTTCCACTCTCAGAAAAAACAGTAACCACATATGCAAAATCAAGATCTGTTATCTTCATTATTTTGAAAGTCTTTTTATCAAATAGGTATCCCTTGTGTTTAATGTACCTTTCATGCTATATTAACTGAAAAAGTTGGAAAGAAACATGATAGAAAAATTTTATCCTGAATAGAGCCCACGATTACTTGGCCAATAGGCTCCAAATCTTACCTATTCTCCATATCATATTGCCTTTGCATTTGCCAGGGCATATTTTCTTAAATTAACATTGCTTTGTACATGGCACAAACAGGTATGACAGAGTAGTAAAGTGATCATACATGTTTTTAAAATACTATTTTCACAACACCAAAACCACCTGGGATTTTCCAGTTTCAACGATATAGCTACTTAAAATTAAGACAAACTACAAAATAACAACATCAGGAAACAAAGGACAAGCAGACTTAGTCTTCTACATTGAATTGCAATGCTCTCATCCCGAGTCCAAACCCAAGAGCAGAAGTTGCAGGTGAAGCTTATCCCCTTGGAAACACCAGGGACAGCACGTAATCCACGAACATGTCTGAGAAAAGCAGTTTTCTGCACCTCTGTTTATGCACATCCATGGGAGTTGATGGCCAAGTAAGACAGGAAGGAAAGATAAGACTGCAGCAACTGTAAATATTTGGGAAGAACCTGCTCAGGAGTTGCCCACTACAAATATAGAAAATTGGAGTGTCCATGGCCAGGTGACTTCTTTTTCCTGTTAAGTATCTGTTTGTAGAAAATTCACAAGAAAGTATAAATGTAGAAGATACAGCACAATGCCACTTGACAAAACAAATGTGCATCTCATTTTAATGTGAGCTCTGGTTAAGTGGCTTGTGTTGAAATGCTACCTAGCATTCCAAGTGTAAACCAGCTTAATCATATCTATTGAAAACCACATAATAAATAACATGAAATATACAGCATGCCATCCTAATTGCAGAGGTTGTCTCACTTACTAGAAGTCATTTATTTATTCAAATGACTTGAGCTACATGATTCAGTCTGAATCATGGGAACTAGTTACTGATTTGTGCAAACAGCCTCTTACTTCTTTGCTAAAGGCATTGTTGAAATAACTGACCCAACTGCTAAAACAAGCTTCTTCCTTAAACCCTGCCTCCTGCTTCAGTCTTACCTCCTGAGTGAACTTGAGAAAACATCATTGTTCTACAAAAAACATTGTGAACTTAATTTAAAAAAAAATCCAATATAATGAATTAATATTGCAATGGAAACATTGGTATTTTCAAAATCAAATAATTGCTTATTAATAGGGAGCTGCATATGCAGCCATAACTTCACTTTGCAGAATTGAAGTACACACTTCTCAAGAATAAACATCCACTGCCTCAGATGTGAATCAAACTCAACTTTCAGAATTGCACTTACATCACAGAGGAGGAGTGAATACATATCCCCAGACAGAAGAAACTACAATTTTATATTTTTTTTTATTGGTTGGTTTTAAGGTTTTTTGTAAGTTAGGCTTTGCAAATGTGAAAACTGCCATCATAACTATGCTGCAGCTACATAGAAAGCATAATTTAGGAAACAATTCAGACTTTACATCTGCTTACACCCAACCTTGATTTGCAGCTCCTGTCACACTCTTATTTCAGGAGGTGCTGGGGCTTCCCCCAGGCGGTGGAGCAAGGGGCCAGGCATGCTGAGCCCTACCTCAGGCAGAGAGTAAGCTCGCCTCAGCTACCAGGAGCCAAGCCAGATGTATGCCACCACAGGTCACCTCATCCCAGGCTCCAGCCAGCTTCCAGCAAGGGACATGTCCCCAGGGAAGGGCACACAGAAGGGCCTTCAGGAGAGGAAGGAATGATGCTGCACATGAGACAGTTTTTCAAAGCTTGTGAAAAAGCCCCAAGTAGGATGTTGGTTACCTTCAACTCCAGGCAGTGTTTATCATTGGCTTGGGCATGGGGTGAGAGGCCAAAATACTTGCAGGCAACTTCATCAGTGGCCAGATGTATTGCCTCAGGCATGCATTCAAAGTCTCTGTGGCTTTGATCCCTTGAACCATGATAGATAAAACAATACTTTCCCCTATCTAGGAAAAGTGTTGTGGAGCTTGCAGTGCCCCACTGCCAAGACTGGCTGATTTTCTGGGCTTTCCTTGTTATCTTCATATTTACTGCAGAATCTGGTGATGGAAAGCAGGGATTATGCCACCATGCCCTGATTACCAAACACACAAACCCCATTCCCACCAAGTGATAATTTTCTTCTTATAAAAGCCAGAGCTAAAATGCTACTATCCTGTCATCAAGACAGCTGGTTTATATCCTGCTCTCCTTCCTTCCACCTCTTACCCAGAAAACATCCTGTCTGGCATGGTCCCTGGCAACTCATCCAACCCCACTGGTCTCTGCTCCCAGGAAGGAGCCATCTACTCTGGCAGAGTGTTTCTGGCACAACAGCCTTTGCTGGTCCTCAATACTTTCAGTTTTTCCGTTTGTAATGGAGGGGGCTAGAAAATCCCCCATCTCTCCAAGGAGCTGGAGGATACTGCTGGGGAAGCTACCCACCTTTCACACAGCACCTTTGGAAGGTAAAGCAACCAGAGAGAGATAACTGCTGGACAAAAGGGTTTTTAACCCACACAGAAGCGTGGCTGGCCCTTGGGGCATTGCTACTGCTCGGCAGTGTCACCCTGCCTGCCCAGAGCCCTGGTTCGCCTGCTCCTGCACCTCCAGCAAGGAGCCTGCAAAGCTCAGGCTCCTCCTCTGGAGCTCAGTGATGCATGGTGAAGGCACCAACCATGCAGAGGCCAGGGAGGTAATGGATACCAAGCATCTTTTAATTTATACATATTTATGTATCCGTATTTCATTATTTTTACTATCTCATTATTTCAAATTACGAAAATAGAAAAAAGTGATCACAGGCATTTTGGACTTTGCTTATGTCCGTGTTCACAGAGATCAGAGCAGAACTATTAATGTGTATACAAATGACAGTTTACTCCACTCCCAAAACCTTAATTTTTTGAGCCAAGCTCAACAAACATGCCTTGGCCAAAAAAATAAGTGGGAGGGAGGTATAAGAAAATCAAGTGGTATTCTGGTATTTTCAAAATAAACCTGCAAATTTTCATTTCAAACGACATTTCATTTTGCTTCTTACCCAACTTGAAAAGAAATCATCTTAAGTCAAATTTGATCCTCCAGATTATATTAAAACAGGGCTTTTTTCTTGGTGTTTTGTTGCTGTTTTTCTATTCTCTTCAATTCACTAAAACCACCCCTGACGTACTTGTTTCAGTATGACTGGAAATTATCCTTTTTTTTTCTGGGTCTTTTTTTCCTCTTCAACCACTGAAGCAAACAAAAGCCACCCGTGATTCAAAGCACTCTGCTAGTAGAACATGCATGTGAACACGTAGATGTTTACTTTCATGTACACAGATGTGCTGGGCAGAAGGAGAACCCCTGTAACTGCCTTGCACCGATCTGTCAACAGGCAAAACACACTTTGCATTGAAGCTTCCAAATGAAAGCTCACACATCCCTACAGGATACATCCAGCGTGTTTCTCTCCTAACTATGCCTTCTGTTTGTTAAAAAATAATTTTTAAAAGGTATGGTGTGGTAGCACTTAATAGCACATCTTTTCACTCTGGACATCCAAAAGATTTTTGAGTTTAAATACACAATCTCACAGGTGGGTTTCTCACGTTTCTTCCTTTGAGCAGCCCTTGATAACAGCAAGCATAGAGATCCCAATACCCTCACCTACACGTTGCCCCCATAAGACAAACTACAAAGTCGTACCGCAGTTCCTAATAAATAACCATCTTGCTTCAGCAGAAATAGACATTTATTTTGGTCCAACTTTTCTGTACAGAGGAGCACATCTTTTTTTTTTTTCCACATTTCCTTTAAGAATGACTTCTGCACGTACTAATGCCAAATGTTCTGTAACTATTTCTGAAATCAAAAAAATACACTATTACTCAATAGTGTTAGGTCAGCAGAATTCAGCCATAAAAAGGAAGCATTACAATTTTGTTTGCCATAGTTGGAAGTCAAGAAGTAACATAACCAGAATTTTCTGAAACACCACTAAGTCTCATACTGTACCTACTAATAGCATTCCTGGAAGTTCCTGGAAAAAGGGGCACAAGAGAAGGTCAAATCCACGTGTACTTAAGAGAATCAGCGTGTACTGTATTAAGCTGAACAAGGACTGTCAAAGTCCACACAAAATATAAAGCAGCAGATTTCCACACTGTGTACCATTAATCCCTGGAAAACCATAATTCATTTGAACACTTTCTACCAACACCTACACAATGCTGGTAATCCCATAGTGCAGTCCCTCCATGTCCTCACGCATTTCATGAGCTCTCTAAAGCTGAGAGGTATGAGCAGCAGCGGTCCTCAGAACCAGAGGAATTCTGATGAGTCACATCCAACACAGCTCTTACAGCACCCTCATCATCAGAGGCATGTGGCATTGCAGAAGCTTTGTTTGAAGAGTGCATCCCAGTGGTGAGGGTGGGGGCTCCTCATTATTATCCCTGTTCCTCTGCCACAGACCTCAGCATCACACAGCTCCTGGCCATGGTCCCTATCACAGGTACTGGATGAAACACTGCTCAGGACCCAGAGAGGAAAGTTCTGCACTTAGAGCAAGATGTGTTGCTCAAGCTAACCTCGAGGTGAGTGTGAGACAGGCAACTATCCCTGTGACTGCAGGAACTGCTGCTTGAGTGTTCATCACAGGCTACACACCTCCTACAACTGCCACAAAGCAAATGCAGGAATCAAAAAGTGAGAATGATCCTTCTACTGAGATGCAAATAACAGCTCTGCTTCATTTCCTAATATCTTTCTGATAAAGCTAGTGATTTCCCAGCTAAGTTCAATGTGATTCTTGTGCCAGATGAGCCCTGACTGACAAAAGTCCATTTTCCACTAGTAGCTGTTCAAGGAGAGCAGTACAACAGAACAGGGGTTTGAGAAATTATAAACACAATCAGTAGATGCCTAATGCAATTCACACAATTTCAAAATGACAATTATTCTATCTAGCAAGTAATCTCTTTACAGAATTTGACTAGTCTAGATTTATAAAGGTTTGTCAGCCAGGTCACCCCAGGAACTGTTCCTAATATAGGACAGCCAGAAGATGCTTTTGTGAGTACAGCCAGTTCTGGCTCCCCCAAATGAAAGTTATACAAGTCAAATTTGTGTTACATAAACCCTTTTGCAATACAGATCCAAGTCTAACGTGAGATTTAACACAAGTTCTCATACCCGTAAACGCCAGTCCTTATAACATAACGTGCTGAACCAATTTCAAGTATCAGTTCTCTCTGGGATAATTCGCTCACATACACAGTGTGACTCTACCCTCTGATGCACACATACTACTGAAACATGGACTAGAGCAAGAGTTTGTAGCAACATCAACAGTTTTTATGCAAAACCATTCCGTGAAGGTATTGTCATCCTCCCAAAAATGAAGTAAACCTTCCACTAGGCTTGTTTCTGAAGAGCTATTAAGCAAAAGCAGTTTGTGCTCAAGGAAGATAAGCACACTTTCTGAAGGAACTGGTTTGGCTAGTTAGCTATCTTGCTGCTAAAGCTAGCATATCCCAGTGATTTCAGTGATACATGGATACCTAAATGCAAAAGTCAGCCCTGAGGACCATAATGGCATTGTGTGACACTCCCCAAAATTCTCTCTTTATAAATTAACAAATAAATTACAACGGACTACTCTGATTGTAAAGTCTCCAGGGCATTGATCTTGATTTCCTATTTATCTGCAAATCTCTTAATAGACTCTTGATGCAAGAAATAACATATTGGTATTTAGTAGCACTTCAGCATCTAGTTTGCTACACAAGAACTTTACTGAGAGGACAATGTCTCTAGTAAAATTTTGCACATTGTCACTATACTTCGTGCAGTGCCTGAACTAAGGAGATGACTGCTAGCATTTTATTTTCCCCTCACTGCTTTTATTGATGAGTTTTGGGTTTTGTTCTTAAGCATCCACACACTGAGGCACTGGAGTAAAAGCAGCTCTACACTCAACATCATTTATTTATTTCTATTATCTCACCAAAGTGGGCCATATCTGTATCTAACTGTATTTACCACCAGATTTACTGCAGATTTATTTTAGCTTCCAAATCCAATTATGTTTGGTCATTTTCCAAGCAGAATAGAAAATAATAAATGGTTGCATAGACAAGAACTTACTTAATAAATAGCAACACAAACATACTAGCTCCTGTCCACAAAGAAAATTCCACTTTTGTCAGTGGTATTACAAACACAGGAATGAAGGAACAGTGTACCAGCTCTCCCAGGACTTTAAGAGGAGTATGAGACATTCCTCACCTGGTACCAGGTAGACAGAGAACACTGCTGATTCCTCAGCCAAGCTGTGGATATGTGGGCAGCCCCCTGCTCCGAGGAGTCCCCCACAGCAGGTACAACTCACAGGCTTCTCCTGCCAGATCTCTCCTCCACAGAGCAGCAGCCAGGTTACACTGGAGCACATCTAAAAAGACACTGGATGCTTGCAAGTAACTGGATCAAGCTCTGCACAGTCCACAAAACCTCGTCTACTTGTACACATCTGTCACAAGCGAGCATGGAATAACACCGCGCAGAAACTACAATGCCATGTAAAGGGCAGCAATACTCAATATAAATACAGACAGAGCTCATGCTGCAGGATATTAGACAAAGGGTTTTCACTTCATATGGACATGTATACTTCAATACCCTTAAAGAACTTAGTCCTTTGTATAAGACTCCAGGCACAGAAAGCTACCACAGTCCACTCCAGCAGCTCCCGAGCTGCCCGGCACGCCGGCATGCACACTCCTGACACGGAGCAGCACACTCCCATCCCACAAGGGCTGCAGCTACAGATCAAAACTAGAGATATCAAACCAATATATAGCAACAAAAAGCAATCTGCAGAACTGTAGCACTATTGCTGAGCACCAGCACACAAAAAGGACATGGGTCAAATCCATCCAGCTTAAGTGACATGCCAGCTATCACAGGTATTTATCTCAGGTACTACCAAGCAGACCTCCCAGGGTACATTAGTGGAAATCCAGATTAGTTCCACTATGCTTAATGTGGGTCAACATCAGAGCAGGTAGACAAAGGCGGGTATTGATCCCTGTGATGAGAGTATTTCACTTTTGAGCAATGCTGTTCAGTTCTGGAATATGTTCAATTAGGGGTTTTTTTCTGTATCTTAATGACTAGAGTGTTACACCAAAACTAGTTTTCTCTCATCCATCTTCAAGAAAATGAATTCTACAATTTTGAGAGAAGACAACTGTATTTAAATTATCATTTAAACATTATGCTGATTGGTTTTTATAGGCTGATTCTGATGTTCTTCTAACAGCTGGACAGGCACCTTTTCTTTTTTTGAGACCACTTCTTTTGGTAATAGAACTAATCATGTTGAAGCTTTAAGAAGTGTCATTTCACATGCGGTTTGAACTTGCAGAAGTGTTGCATATATTTATGACAGCAAGCTTCCTTTCGGGATTTCTCTGAATTCTGATGCTAGATCTTATCATCTGACCAAGGAGACAGTGCCTAACATACACGGATCCTCTACTACCTGCTGGACCTGTTGCTTCCAATCAATATCTCACAATTCTCAGATGCTGCTTCATTTTGTGCCTCTGAGTAATTTTCTTGCTTATCTTAAAGTGTGGGGAGTAACTAATAAAGTCCAATCAATTGATTAATGCTTTCTGAAGAAATCCTTCTGCCTTCACCTCTGCCACTGAGCCTCCAGCTCTTACCAGAGGAACAGTTACTTGCTGACACAACATCCTGAGAGTAACCTCTATTGGATTTATCACGTAGCTGTTGATTATTTAGTAATCCTCAAAAAATTGGCAGCCTCCTAAACTTATGAGACATAGAATTAAACATTACAAACAAGATTATTTCCCCTCACTTTTTACATATTATACAGGGCATGTGCACCTGAGACTGCATCTCAAAAGACAGGCAGAGCAGGTGGGAGGCACTTTGCTTCTCATCAGCTTCAAAGGCTGAGGGAAAATAAATAAATAAAAAGAAAACCAGGAAAGAAAAACTGCCCATGTTACATCAACAACAGGTATGAACTTGATTTCTGGAACAAGAGAATCTTTCCGCTTTTTAAAGGTTGTGCAACTAGTTCTTTTGGATGGGGTGTTCCTCACTTTCAGGGCGGCTTTACAGTTCGCAGTCACGAAAGACTCTAATTCAGTTGCTCTTGCCATGCAATCAGCCCTTCTAGAGAGTAATAGCTCTCTTCTCCCGCTTTTTCTTTAAAAAGAATGAAAGGAAAAAGAAGAAAAACCAAACCACCCAAATCTGCATTTTTTCCTCTGGCTGGCAGATTTCCAAGATAAAGACTCCGGCTGGAATAGCAGCCGGGGCCTGCTCTCCAAACTCGCAAAAGAGAACACCACACACAGAGAAAAAGGGACCAGCCAGAAACGTCTTCTCACCCTCTGGACTGCTTCTCCAAGGGAGGAAAGAAAGAAAAGAAAACCCAAGGAAAAGCAGGAAGACCCAAGCCCCCGCGGCAGCCCCAGAGCCAGCCCCGCCGCGCTGTTCCCACGCAGCGCCGGGACGGGCGGGCAGCGCCGGCAGGCTCGGCTCGGCACGGCACGGCACGGGATGGGACGGGACGGGACGGCGGCTCCTTCGCGCCGGGTCGGGCAGGGACAAATCGCCCCTTTCTGATAACTGGGCAACCATAACCCACACGAAGTCTCCCTTCTTTTCAGTCACCTCCTCGGGTGTACGCCTCATTCTATTATTACTATGACTATTTTCCAACCGGACAAGCGGAGGTGGCCAGGTCAGAGCGACAGCGGGTCACCGGAGCGGTGCTTACGGGAACCCCGCGGCTCTTCCCGGCCGCCACGGTGCTGGGGAACCGGGAGCGGCTGTGCTGGGCTGAGCCGGGGAGCGCTCTCCGGGGAGCGACCGGCAACGTGGGAACGGGGGGAAGAAGAAAAAAAGAAACACTAAAGGAGTGAAGCACAGCCGATGAAATGTGCCAAGGCTTATTCCCTTTTATTTCCTCCACCCCCACAAAAGAAAATAAGCCAAGAATCAGGAAGTCAGGGCTGCGTGATCGCTGCTATAGGTTTGGTTTTCTCCCTGTTTTTCTGTTTTTGGGATGGGATTTTTGTTTTGATTTGTTTCTTTTCTTTGGGAAATAAGTAGTCAGGACTTTCCCTCCGCCTCTCCCCACGGGAGGCCGCGGCACGCAGCCCCGGCTCCCTGGTCCCCAGAGACGCAGCCGGCAAAGAGAGGCGGGACCCTCACGCCCTGGCCCCCTGTGCCCCCCTACCTTTTTTTCCCTCCACGGCGAGGCAGAGAGCGAGGCGCCCCAGCAGCAGCACCAGGACAGCGGCGCCTCGGGGCCCGGCAGCAGCGAAGGGGCTGCGGCCGCCCATGCTGCGGGACCGCCGCTCCCTCGGCGGGGCGGCTGGGGGTCGGACGGGACGGGACGGGCTCACGGAGGATTCCGCGGAGCAGCTCCTGCTTGGCTCTTCTCCCGCGGCAGCGATCAGCTCCTCGCCGGTGCTCTGCCCTGCCCGGCTCCGAGTAGCATGCTGGAGGGCGGCCGTCGAGGTCTGCGAGCACACGTGCGTGCACCGCTGCGGGCGGGCTGCTGCCTTCTTCCTCCTCCTCCTCCTCCTCCTCCTCCTCCCCCCACCTCTGCTCCTCCTGCTGCAGGCGGCGGGTGCGCAAGGGCTTGCGGAGCGGCTGGAGCCGGCTGTGGGACGGGGTGCGCCCGGCTGCGCTCTCCACTCGGTCGCGGAGCGCAGGGGCTCCCTCTGGGGACGTCAAGGAGGAGGAGGATGGGGAGGGAGCAAGGAAGAGAAGGGGAGGAGAAACCGGCAGTGCCTTCCCCGCCCAGGTGGAGAAGTGGAGAAGGGGCAGGTCCCCCACCTGTCCCGGAATACAGGATGAGAGGAGGTGGGACTGGGGACGAGATAGTTTAGTCGTTCTTCCTTGGAAGGGTCTGTATGTGTGGATTTTCTACTTCCCGGCAGTTTCTGCCCGGCAGCTGCCAAAGGCATGAGCGTGCATTTGCGCCACGGCCCGCAAGAAAGCGGCGTGGCCCTAAGGCAGCTCCTGCCTTCCTCCCGTGTGTGCCCGCCCGGCAGTGGTGGGGACAGCGGCTTACGGCAGTGCGGGGACTGCAGCGGGAGCGCTGTCCCGTCCCGCTCCTCAGGGAGAGCTGTCCCGTCGCAGCGCCACGGAGAAGAGTGTGGGCAAGGAAGAACTGAGGCGTTTTACTGGGGAGCAGCGAAGCCGCTCCGGAGGTTCGATCCACTCCCCAGGGCAACACCTCCAGGGTTTCGGCCTCGTTTCTGCCCCCCCGAAATCAGAGGAGCCCACTCGGCCTCTGCGGATAGTCCTGCTCTCATTCTGGTCGTTTTGCTCCCAATACGTGTAAGGCCAAGTGTGTGCGTGGACTGAAACAGCGCAGTTTTAATGCGTATTTAGCGCACGGATAACAGGATCCATATCTGCCCCTACCGCTTCCACCCTCACCGGCATTGAGAAAGGGCTCCTGGCTCTGCGTAGCAAGTTACTTAATAGAGACAAAATAACACAAGTGTTCCTGACGTGCTCCAAGTACATCCACAGGCATTAGGCAAAAGAGTACCTGTATCGTGTTCCTTTCCCCCAAGAGGAAAATCCAAGCTATTCAGTATTCATTAAAATATTCCTATGGGTTTTTAACAGGCTGTTTCTCTGGAAAGTGGGAGGAAGCACTGTCTTGTCACTCAGGTATGTAAATAGGACGTAGACGTGCCGCTTGTCTGGGCTGGAGTTTCTCCGAGTAAATCATGATTCAACACTCAAACTTGCTGAACGCTGATGGTAATTTCTTCATAGAGCTCTTGTGAGAGCTTAGGTTATACAGTCAATAGGATATGAGGACTTAAAACTGCTGTGATTAAGTGGGAACTCCAAAATTAAAGTCAATAATGACATGAAGTTTGGGAAATTCCGTGCTAAATGTCTGCGCTGTCACAGGGCACTGAACACAATAGATTGCAAAATAGCCACTGAGTGTACCTTGACTTTCCTCTGTTATGCATGTTTCTCTGCGAGATGCATCACTCTTCTCCTACCAGTCAAATTCCTCTGTAAAATCCTTTTTTTCTTACAGTTTAACTAGCCAGTGTCCTAACTAGGCAAAAAAAACTTCCATCCCTTTTGCACAAAGCCCAATGCCTGACCACATGCCTTTAATCATTTATTAAGATGAGTTGCATTACAAGGCAGCTTTCACATGCTATAGCTGACATTCTGGTTCAATTATATTTTGTAAATAATGTGAAAGATGTACTTTGAAGTAAACTCAGGCATTAATAACATCCGAGGAACTCTGTCAATGGTTGGCTCCATGGCTGTAACTGAGAGCAGAACCTGAGCTTACAATACAACATTAATACAAATTTGCTTCAAAGATTCTCAGTGCAACTTCTTAAACACTACGTGTATGGTTAATTTTCATTTATTTGACAAATAGGAGGATCTTTAAAAGTGAGAGAGACCTAGAAAAAAGAGATTAGCTTCTAGGGAGGGAAGATTCGTAAAGCATCCTCAGCACACACTAATGATTACAGCTTGTATTATGATAAAGCAAATGCAATTAAAGTAACTAAGAAATGAACTTCAAATCAGTTCTGTAGCTAAATAATAAATAAAAATGTGCCCCTAGACATGCACACTGGGTATCAAGCTACCACTGTAGAAGGCAATAGGGTTTTAAAATCTAGAAGAAGAAAGGATTCAAACTGACAAATGAAAACCAAACTAAACATAGGGGAAAAAAGAAAACATTTTTGCATATGAATTCAGTGGAGAAACTGGTCCAAATCTTGTCTTAACATGCTGAAGAACAAATACTTGCTTTGCAGAATTTTTGTAATTCTACCTGCTATATTGAGAAAGAGCATTTCATACTTGCTTCACCTCCCCATGAAGTACTGCCATTACATAAATGCACATAAATTCAAGTATTCGATCCTAACTAAACACCTCCTTCATTGCAGACATGGTGAATAAGGGGAGACTAGGAAAATTCCCCTTTAAATTTTTTCCCACACTGCAGATATCTACTACAGGAGACTCTCATCTGCTGCTGGCAGTGCAGTACTGCTGAAGGGGCTGCACAGCAAGCTGCCATAAATTCTGTCCTCCCACCTCTGTGAGCACAAATGTGTTACTTTTGTGGCATTGCACTCTGCTTGCCAAGGTCACGAAACATGTAAAGGAACTCTAAGGCTGAAGTTTGAGAAGCTTACCACAGGCAGGAATTTCAGGCCTTTTTTACACAACTGAGCAATTTCTGAAATGGTTTCCCATTTTCCCTAAACAGCTGATCACATACCCAGTGACTGCCTTTGGTATAGCTCCTTTGAAGCAAACATGAATTTTACCAAGGGCATGCAATATTCATGTTGCAAAATTTTATTACTGGCTGCTGTGAGCATGGAACAAAGGTCATGGAACAAAGGCCAACCTTTTGATCACCAATTTTTAAATTGGTAGTTCATAGTGAAAATACTAAATGCAACATCTGTCTTCAGCTTTCTTTTGAATTCCTTGTTTTATAGTATGCATGTATACATGCATGTATATATATATGTATCTATGCATATATAACTTGTCCTCTATGTATTAAGCATAAACATGCTGACCTATGAAGTGAAGATCATGTAACCTGGTAGTTCTTCCACATGTAGATACCTCTGGATTGGAGAATTTTACTGCGGTTGCTCACCACCAATTGCCTTCACCACTGAAGTGGTTACTTTGCCACATGGAGAGAAGTAACTGCAAGAGGATGAATAACTGATTTCACTATCAGTGGAAAAAGCAGAATTAATTCCCCCAACTCTTCCACATTCCCTCAAAACAGAATAGAGTTTTGAAATCCTCTCAAGAGTAAGAAAAAATCCCTGCTACTGGATCCTTTCCTTACACCAAAAAAAATAGAAAAAAAGTGTTGCTTTTCATTATCCACAAAGAGTGGGTCAGCATTTGCCCCTCAAAACAAATTTATCAGCAACCATTTGTCAATTGCAATCCTGCTCTTCTCTGCAAGTTGCGAAAGTGATTTTAAAGGGCAGGCTTTTTACTGGAAGAGGAGAAATTAAGTAGAGATGAATTAGCGGAGTTTTACAATCTGGTTTGCTCAGATTTTGCATAGTGTTTGAGATTGTCAACATTGTATTTTGCATTGTAGTTTGTATTCTATGACTCCTCACTCAGGTTTTAAAGCAAGGGCTGAGATAAAAATTCATGGAGCTTTATGGCACTTTGCATGTTGAAAATATTGCACACACTTTAACTAATTTATCTTTGCAAATCTCCTGTAAAGCAGGTTAGTAGCTATCATTTCCATTTTATAGATGTAAAATAATTTGCCTTGGGTGGAATGTTAGTGGCAGAGCTAGGCTTATCACTCAAGAGCTCTATTTAAACCTTGGATCATGCTATTTCTAGAGGGTGTCCCTGATGAAAATGGATGCATTTTTACACAGATTATCTTTCTCTCTTTGCTTAACACTGTTTACAGAACCACAGAATATGCTAAGTTGGAAGGAACTCATCAGGATCATCTAGTCTAACTCCTGGCCTTGCACAGGACACCCCAAGAGTCACACCATGTGCCTGAGAAAATTGTCCAAACACTTCCTGAACTCTGTCAGGTTTGGAGCTGTGACTGCTTCCTTGGGGAGCCTGTTCCATGCCCAAACACCCTCTGGGGGAAGAACCTTTTCTCAAACCTTCCCTGACACAACTCCAAGCCAGTCCCTCAGGTCCTGTCGCTGGTCACAGAGACGAGATCAGTGTCTGCCCTTCCTCTTCTGTTCTTGAGGAAGTTTAAGCTGCAATGAGGCCTCCCCTCAGTGTCCTGTCCTCCAGGCTGAACAGACCAAGAGACCTCAGCTGCTCCTCATACAGCTTCCCCTCAAGACCCTCCACTATCTTCATTGCCCCTCTTTGGGCACTCTCTAATGACTTTGTATCTTTCTTTTATTGTGGCACCCAAAACTGACCCCAGGTGAGGTGAGGCCCCTCCAGCTCGGAGCAGAGCAGGACAATCTGCTTCCTTGCCCAGCTGGTGATGCTGTGCCTGATGTACTCAGGACAGAATTGGCTCTCCTGGCTGCCAGGGCACTGCTGGCTCATATCCAACCAGAACCCTCAGGGCCCTATACATGGCATTGCCTTCCAGCATCTCATTCACCAACCTCTCCATACATTCAAGGTTGCCCCATCCCAGGTGCAGAATCCAGCAGTTTGTTTGTTTGTATAACAGTACTTAAAAAGGACAACACCAGCAAACACATGAATGTTGAAATTAAACCTTAATTATAATAAATTGCACAGTATTTCAACACATTGACCAAGGTGTTATCTCAGGAGGGTTCCTACATGTTCTTTATTTTTTTTATATCCGTGTTAGATTTATCTGCCATCTCAGTCACCAACTTCACTGTGGTATTTTTCAGAGAAATTCTCTTAAATCAGGAACAGACTTATAAAATTATTTAAAATTATGTGTTAGGG
Source organism: Sialia sialis (assembly GCA_009812075.1). NCBI lineage: Eukaryota > Metazoa > Chordata > Aves > Passeriformes > Turdidae > Sialia > Sialia sialis. Next base: position 318,329 of record VRYO01000406.1, read on the forward strand.
ATTCACAGCACTAGCTTATACATTAATGAAAGTAGGCATCAACAACAATTAAAAAATCACCTGTGTGGCTGTAGTGGTTTTTAGCACTCAAAGATTAATTGCACCCATTGTATGGGAGAAAGCGTGAGCCACCTATTTTCTGAATTATGGGTTCTCTTTGAAAATACTCTGGATTTTTGTCCAGAATAAAGCAGGGGAAAATTAGTTTTGTGCATTTTAATTGATATCTAAAGTAATTACAAGAGAAATAAAAGGTATGGCAAATTTTTTCAGTATTGAAGATAAACATGGCAATTGATAAAATAAACTGAACAAGATTATCAGTTATACAAATAACTACACTGTATTGACAAAAGTATTCAGATTTATTCACCATATAGCTGTTCTTTCCCCTCTCACAAAATCTCTGCTGAACTGGGGAATATGGCACCTCCATTGCCATCTAGGAGATAATTTCAAAGGCTAGAACGCACTTCCTGCTTAAAAGCATCTGTCATTTTGGTGTTTGTAACTTCTCGTAGAGACTACTATGGTTTTTCACAAACTTTTACAAGTACCAAAACTAGGCATTTCTTACCTCAGTAAGTTTTACAGTCTGTGAGGGTAAGTACATAAGGACATAAAGATGATGGAATGAGGTGTATTATATACAAAATCTTTGTTACTAAACAGTACAAATTTCCTGCCCAAAAACAAGCTCCTGTCTTATTTCTTTGAGGTGACTTGCACCTTGATATTAGTGTGGTACATATCATTCAACCAGAAATCACACAACTCTGTATGACTACAGCAAATACAGTTTGAGCATGCTGTCAATTTATGAGATGCCAGTGGAAGCAGAGCTGACACAGAATCACAGAATGGGTCAGATTGGAAGGGGCCACAGTGGATCTCTTGGTCCAGCCTCTCTGCTCAAGCAGGGTTATCCTAGAACAAATGACACAGTACTGCATCCAGACTGTTCTTGAATGTTTCCAGTGAGGGAGGGCCCACAACTTCTCTAGGAAACATGTTGTGGGCAATCTGCTTGGTCATCTGCACAGTAAAGAAGTTCTTCTTCACATGCAGATGGAATTTCCTGTGCATCAGTTTCTGCCCTTTGCCTCTTGTCCTATTGCTTGGCACCACTGAGAAGAGCCTGGATCCATCCTCTTGACACCCTCCCTTCACATGTGCACATGCATTCACATGGTTCCCTGTCATGGACATGGTTCATGGGCAGCTTGTTGTCCACCAGGATCCCCAGGACCTTCTCCCTAGAGCTCCTTTCCAGCAGGTCAGCCCCCAACCTGTGCTGGTGCATGGTGACACTATCAGAGCACACTGCATTCAGGATGGGTGAGTAGTAATGCTGGGTGTCTGATTATGAACACTAATACTGCTAATTGCATTACTCTCACTGTCTGTTCTGTACTTTATGCCCTTGCTCACCTAATTCCTGACTCAGTGCATAGCCTGTCACAGCCCACATATGTCCACAGTGACAAAGAGATGGGGACAACAGGGCACAAGCCAATGCCATGAACTTTGACCTAGGAATAGTAAAAGGGCCATGAAGCCAAGCTCAGGTGTGGTGGTTGGTTTGGGTTTGTTGTGTTTATCCCTTCCCTTCCCTTCCCTTCCCTTCCCTTCCCTTCCCTTCCCTTCCCTTCCCTTCCCTTCCCTTCCCTTCCCTTCCCTTCCCTTCCCTTCCCTTCCCTTCCCTTCCCTTCCCTTCCCTTCCCTTCCCTTCCCTTCCCTCTTCCCAGCTCCCACACCAAGTTCAATATCACGTGCAAATACTGCAAGTGGTTGCTCAAAAAGCTGTCTCCTTAGGTGTTTTCAGTGCTGAGAAAACTATGGCACAGAGAGAGTGAGGAAAGCTGGTAGCCCTGAGTATACACACAAAGAATGTGGGTTGCATCAAGGGTGTGGCTAATGGGGGTTTCTTCAGATGCAGCCATCTCCTGGTGTTTGCATCCAAAGCAGACACAGATAGGAATGATAACATGTTGCAACACTGTGATTTTTCTGAAAAACTGCAGCAACCTGTCCTTATATAGGCTAGCAAATATAAAATAAGTCAACGGTCCCTTATATCCACTCCAAGTTTTGCACTGTGGAGGTGTCTCTACCTTAACTGACTTTTCTACATTAGTTCCTATATGTTGCTCAAAATAAAACAAAGCTACGCAGAGGCTGACTGTACAAGCAACTGTGCAGGGACATTCTCCAGTACAAAATGAATTGTCACAGAGTAAATTATATCCACCAAATGTTAAAGTTTTTCAGCCCACAGACTGATTTGGTTACATTCAGACTACCTATAAGGAGCACTCCTTGCCCTCTGTTGCCTCTTAAACTGTCTGTGGAAGAGTACTAGCCAGTCTAGCCTGGGACTGTTTGTATAAATGAAAAAAGCAGATGATCTAGCACAATGTGCAGGGAACACTCCCTGCACAATTGACCAACATCTTTTGAAGTCAGCAGTTCCATTCCTTATTCATGTCAGTGCACACAGATTCAATAACTAAAGTATCTGAATAGGTAAATTTTCCTCTCTAACCAAAAAAACCCAGAGATGAGTAAGGAACAGTTATTTTCTCCCAGTCCAGTTAGTAAGTACACTTATGTTTATAGACATTTCCTTGTTTGTCCTTCTCTGTGGTCCCAGAGATATGCCACTAAAATCATTACCTTGCATATTTTCCACAGGAAAACTAAGCCTAATAGCAAAGCTGTTACTTAAGAGAAGGGGGAAAGTATTTTTCTATCTTGTGCTTTGAGGCTTTGTCCCCTAAGGGTTTTAACCACAGAGTAGATAATCATTTTTATTTACAGCAAAACAGGTCATAATGCTTTATAAAAAATTCTATCATCTTTCATTCAGCATTGCATAGCTATATAATAAAGACATATGTGGCAAAGTCTGGTCAATTCAACATGATTACTGTAACCTAAATCCCAGAGGTACTGCAACTGCATTGAAATAAATCCCATAGGACATGGACAGGTAACCAGCTGACTTTTTGCTTTGTCATACCTTTAAATTTTCAAAATCTTTCTCAGGTGAAAGTTTTCTGCAACATGTTAGAGACCATCAACAACTGTGACTGAGCAGAAGAGCTTATTCTGGAAATCAGAGATGTCACAAAGTGCCTGACTTTCCAGCAACAGCATCTTTGTTTTCTGATGAGGAGGAGCCAATGTAAATGCCCCTGAGGAAGGCCTTAAGGCAGTATGGCCAACATAGCCAGGTACAATATTGAGAAGAAGACTGATATTTGGGTAAGTGTCTCGGTGTTGGAGGATTGGATTTGCGAAGTAAAACAGCTGCAACATAAGCCCTGTCATCATATTGAATATGTTTCTGGGCATTTTAGTTCAGACTGCCTTTTGTGATACTGTGGACTGAATGTCTACTACTCATTAGAGTATTCTGTGCATCCAAAGCCCATAGCATGAGGAGGATCAACCTCAGAAGCAAACTCCTGATCAATACCAAAATGCTTTTATTGCTTGCCCACAATCTGCAGTTTCTAGAAAAAAAGAGAAGCAATAAAATATTTTTGTTCCTACAGAAATAGGAATTTTAATCTTTAGAAGGCAAGATCAGATCTAGAACTTGAGTCTTTGAGGTTTCCAAACTGGGCTGACCCCAAACCCAGAACATAATCAGACCCAGTCTTTCAGGAGTTACCTAGAAAACCACTTGATATGAAAATGGCAATGAGATGAGAATGCCAAGCGCTTCCCATTACCCGTTACTGCAGGGTAACCAACATCCATAGGAGCTGTAAAGAAAAGAGCAGGCTAAAAGCAGCCAGGCAGCTCTTCAGGGAGCCATTCCAGTGGGATACATCAGCGGGCAGGCAGGGTGGGAACCAGGGCTGGTCACTGCATCCACAGAAGTCAGGTGCTGCAACTCAGTTAGGACAAAGTTAGTTAGTCCACAAACCAGATAATCAAGACCTGACATCACATTTTAGGTGCTGTCAAAATATGGCTACAAAAATGGGTTGTGAGGGGCCACCTGAATGCTCTGAGCTTTTTCTTCCTATTTATAGCGTGGTCCCCAACACACCTCAGGATATCTGTTTGATCTCAGCTCTCTGGTATTTACTTCTTGAGCTCCCAACAACTTTGATGGCAGTACTCCCTTTCTGTTCAGACAGATGAGCAATTCTTCCGGCATTTCAGTAAACCTTCCAGAGGTAATTAAGATATAGCTGTCTCTGTAGCTTCCTCTTCTCCAAACTTAGAGTCAGTCTTTAAAATCCTCATGTGACTTGACAGCAAGAGGATGTGAACCTCTAATCAATTCCGTGTGCAGGCTCCCACCTCTATCAGACCCCCAGCTACCAGTGTGTGATATCCTGCACTGCTGGCAAGAACGCAATATCCTGGTGTAATAGAAAGCATACCACGAAAGAGCCCAGGGATATATGAGGATAAAGAGACTTACCTCCTGCCTATTTTTTTTCTGAAATGGGTCAGATTGGATAGGTTACTTCACATTCTCCATCATCCTATTTTCATAAGCAGTTCCCCAAACTTACAAGCTCCTCATCATTTGATTTCATGCATTACTTCCTTTCCCAGTCACTTCTGCAGAGCTAGAGACCCAATTCATTTAAAAAATAAGACCCAGTGCAAGAACATTAACTTTTCCAGACTTGCTTCCTTCCCTGACCTCACTGCTTATTTGACTGTAAAACAACTGATGCTGCAGTTTTCAAAGAGGCTAATATGGACCACAACTTCTATTCCCAGTCTGTGGGAGTGGGAAAGCGACTTCGGCATAAATACATGCAATTTGATACTTTAAATATATTTTAAAACAGCTCCTTTTCCTTTAAGTCTAATTTCCTCTGACGATAGAAATTTATCACCAATGACTCAAGCTTCCTCAAGGTTTTATCAATTTAAACTTCAATAATGTTCTTCCTTCATGGGTTCATGCTACATTGTCTAGCCCTTGCTTTTCCAGCCAGCACTTGCTCACACAAACCAATACTTTGGCTTTTCTGGCTTATTTGCCTGACTGCTTTTTTCATTATGTGCCTTGCCCAATCTATTAATTTGGGACAAGGGTCTTGTGGGAATTAATAGGTCTGCAAATGGATGAGCTGTTTAAAATCTTGCCTGTTTTCTATATGGTTGCATAATGTAGAAATGTTTCTTCTGTGTGGAGTGGGCAACAAATGCCTGGACCTCCCAGCAGTGGAACTGCTGTGGACTGTTTTTCTACAAATGATTTTGCTTTCTCTCTTTGTTGCCTGTCATCTACAGTACGCTCCTGTGCCCTCCAATACCAGCTGGATTAGAGACAGCTGGTATGGAGATGTATCCATGGTAATTGGCCACATGGACTGATGGTGACACAACAGCTGCTGAAGCTGCAGCATCTCGTGTTTACCTTCCACGTGATTTCACAAGGCTTGTGAGGTCCTCAGTCTTCCATGGTATTTGATTAAAATTATTTAACAGAGATGGGGGATCAATAGATGGAATGACTGCGCAAATCTTTCTTCAAAACTAAAAAATTGGGGGCTGACAAAACACTGTGACTGTGTGACTTGAAACAGTTGAAATGTGTCCTTGATGTCCTTTCTAGTGCCACAGGAATAATGACAGGTTTAGAGAGTGTAACTCTGTGACCTTATTTGAATTGGAGCACTCTGCAGTGTGTCTGAACAACACTCTCCAGGCTTTTTTTGGTGAGTTTAAAGAGACTGTCTTTAACTCTGGACATCTGTGTGGTCCCAGGTTACTAAAGTTGTATGCCTCTGCTCATGGCAGAGGCATATGTGCTCCATGATTCTGATGTTTGTCATTCAGAGATCTGCTCCTGACCTTTGTTTTTATCTCTGCATCTCACCCTAAAGCCAACATAAAGTGCAACAGAAGCCAGGTCTACTTGAGCAAGCCCACACAGAAGTCAGAGGGCTTCCTTGGAGAGTCAGCTGTTGGCTCACAAAGGCTTCCCTCAGGAAAGGAAAGCAAGGAGGCTGTGTTTGTTTTTCAGTTTCTCAAGAACAGAAGATTGACCATAAGTGAACAAAAGCCTTATCTGAAGGAGAAGGTAGTAAGGGGAAGTAAGAATAACGGTGAAAATGAGAGCCTGTCACTGCTTTCAGGGATACCTATGCAGCTTACTAGTGCAAAAAGGGAAAAAATCTGTTCCAAAGGAAGAAAATTTCTAAGTGTGGCCTGAAAAATTAGATGCTGAAGTAGGAACCAGAGCTTCAAAAACTGGAAGTCTGTGTAAGAACAACCTTCCCTATGTAAAATGGGGATAACATGTAGCACAAACACCTAAACAAGTTTTAAGAATAACAACTTAATAACCACATGGTGCTTTACATCCAGGCAGGGCTTCAGGAATGCTAAATATTCTTAAAATCTTGGCATTCCACAATGATTTTGGTTTGGTATCTGCAATGGGGTGTTTTCTCTTTCAGGGACCAGCTGCACTCTCATTTTTTAAGTGAAGGTTCTTCCCTGAAATAGAAAGATGTCCAGGTTTATGGGATACAGCATTGGCATTGCTGCTCTGCTCACTCTTAATTACTGGTGTGGTGACAAGGGCACTATAAATCAAGCCAGTCCAGCCAGGAGATCTTACCACAGGCTGGTTAACCTCTACATTAGTATGAACATCTGACACTTCATTTCCTAGAAGGGATTAAAATGAGGGTAAAACCTTGGGGGAGGCTACTTGTTTGTATGTATGGGTCAAAGTGAAGGGAACGAGGCCATGAGCAGGAAACTCCATGGCTTGAACCACTGTAAATTCTTCAGCTCTCCCTTTTGCCCATGATGTGAAGCCCACTCAGACTTACCTGGAGCCCAGTGGGAAAGAGAGCAATGAACTCAGGTGGAGTTTGCTTCAAGGTGGCTGCAGACGTGCCTCTAGGCAGATCCACAGAACACAAAAAATTCACTGCTCTTGGTAATCAGAGTGGAATGATGTATTTGCTTTCTTTCAATTTTAAAAGAAAAATCCACCCTGAGCATTTTAAATAGCAGCATTTCTCTAGGAAAGGCATTTGTTTACTTTAGTGCCTGTAAAATTCCTCAGAACAAGAGTATGGGAAATTGAAAGCCTTGTGTTATTCACAGAACAAGTATAACAAGTTCTGCAAGTTCTCTTCCAATGTTTCACCAGTTCACTCTACTCAAAGCTGGCAGATTAGACTTCATAGTCAACACAGTACAGAGATTTTCTTTAGTTTACTAATTAAATTCTGCACTGTCTTTGTAAATCTGGGCCTAACACATATAACTACCTCCCACCTAAATAGCAATGACATTGCTAACAGACACCAGTTTTGCTGGAGACAGGGCCAGAATACCAAGAAACTTGCTCTGCTGACACTCAGACCAGAAGAGCAGAAGTCACTGGCCACCTCCTGCAGGCCCCATAGCCCACACTCTGCAAGAACTGTTTTTTACCAAATAAAAAAAGCTGTGCTTTTCCCCTCAGTGCCCAGCTTTGCTGGGAAAAACATTGCCATAGGATGTGGTGATGTGCACGAGCAATTTATAAAAGAGCTCAAGTTCATTGAGGGTGGTTAAATACTGGGACATAAACACAACTGTTGACTCAGGACAGGTATAACACCACAGCAGCAATTGGGATTGTTTGGGATGGAGAAAGAGAGGAGTCGTGGAAACATTGATTTTAGTTTGACACAGCACAGCCTCTCTCCCCCTAATTAGGCAAGCAGAAATGGAAGTCCTTAGGCACCATTCTTCAGCTTTTAAGGCATTTACATATACAGAACACCTCTTTTTCTTCCCCTGGGGAGTGAACAGCCTTTATCCACCATACTGGAGTATTTTCAAACAGCAGAGAAGGCTTTTCCAGTGTCATCTTATGAGCTGCTCTCTCTCTGAGCTCATGGAAAGGAAAAATACTTGTGGAGTGTAGGATGTATAGGGACTGACAGATCTCTGAGATATCCATAGAGGTGGGTGATAATTTGGGTTGAGTTTCCCTGATCTGGCTCTGATGCCAGGCTGCTGCCCATGTGTTTCTGGCTGTTGACTCTATTCCCACATGACACAAACCTACCCAGAATCGACCCAGAGTTATAGGAGGGGAAGAGACTCTAATATTTGTCCCTAATGCTACAAGAAAAGGCTCTAAAGCTTGACCATATGTTAAGTAATGCTTCATTTCACTAGGAACTTCCCTGATATCTAAGGTATTACTCATGGAGGAGGGACTTGCTCACCATGAGTAAAGGCTTTGGAATCCTGCCTCTAGTGTGGAATACTATAGTAGCAACACTGAATATGTAAATCTCTGCTTTGTACCATATGTGCATAACATTAGGAAAACACTGCATAACAAAGAGCAAAATAAGGAAAGCATGTTCAACACCTCAGTCTACATTCAAGCTGCTGATTTACAGAGCCAAGGACAAACCCTTGATCTTCTGTTCCAACAAATTGCCGGAGCAATATGCTAACAAGTTATCTAAGAAATGTGGTCCTCGAAGAACTTATCGAACCTGTCCATAGGTCCATCCATGTGCAGAGGCACTGCAATTTTGGACAGCATTAAGAAAAGAGACCAGCCTCTATAGGCACATATATGGCTTCCACAGATTCTAGAGAAGTCTCACAAAAGATGGGAATACTCAAGATCATGAACATTTGTGGCTTGACCTTCCTTAGTCTCAAGCATCAGATTCCTCAGAATAATTTACAGTGACAGAGAAAGAAAGATGACAGCATTTGATCTTTAGCTTTGCTGTGGAAAAGAAGAGCGTATGGCAACACAGAAAGCACATTTTCTGCTCTGCCTGTCTGCTAGTACCAGTACAAGAAACCAAAATAATCAAACTGTGGCCTCATGAATCATGTATTTAACTGACTTTGCAGGGGAGGCAGAAAGGGAAGGATAAGGAATAGAGTTTGTTTCAAGCTTGTCTGTCCTCATGACATAAAAAAATAGAAAGAGGGAAAAAACCCCTTTTAGTTGTTTTTGCTGTAACAGAATGGTGTTCAATGATTACACAGCAATGTCACAGGTAAGTGCTACAATTATCTCATGTCATATATATCACAAAAATACACATGGGTTCTTTGACTGCTTTATTTTCATATATGGCTTGCAATCCACAATCTACAATGAGATGTAAGAATGTGGTTAAGAGTTGAGAAATTTATTTAAAAACCCAAATGTGTTATTCTAATGAGCAAATTCTGCAGTCCACATCATATTATCTCACTAACTCCACTTGAAATTAAACAATATCCAGTCTGAATATCTGCTCATTTCAGCACAGAGGTGTCAACAAGGGGACACAAGCTGATTTTTATGATGTGAATCAAGTCTAGTGGAAATTATTACTTCTTAAGTTTCAGCAGTGGGTTGGCGTGATAGATGGCAAAAAATAAAGACTATCCCTGCCCTAGGGGGTTGCAGTCTAAAAAAAGACCAAAGGAAAGTATTTGTCTCTTGCAAAGTGATTTATTCAATTGGTTCTCTGAGTTTATAGTCTACTTTGAAGGGTGAGCACATTTGTCATGTAAATTCTAGATTCTGTGCGAATCACAGAATAGGCCATACTGATGTATGCAGACATTTTGAAGTTGGAATTATTTAATTTAAGAATAAATTTTATTTCTAGACTTCTTTGAATGATGTGGTTAAATAAAACATCTTACGGACAAAATATGTCACATCCAGAAGTGTTTCTCTCTACATTGTTCCGAAGAAAAAATATTCCAAACCTGAAAACTGCCAAGTGTCCTGCTATTCAGTAAATTCTGCCACAATAAACAAGTCTTATAATTTCAAGAAAGAGTGATCATTTTGAACAAACCTGCAGCAAAGCAAAGGGCTGGACTAATTGCTGGATCAGGTAATCTGCAGGACTCCCATTTAGTATTCAAGGTCATAATTGGGCCCCTGACCACCTGCTTTGGTCACTGGAAATGAATGCAGCTGGACTTGGCTGGTCACTCTGTCAGATATTTGCTGAAGGATGCACTGGGAGCTCTTGGTAGCAGTTGCTATTCAGGCTTAAGTTGATGTAAATTGTTGCTGAGCTTTAGTTTTGCTGTCAGTAACACCAGAAGTAGTAAAGGATCTTAGGTAAAGAAATAGAATTTCCTCTCCTTTACCACAGGGCTTTCTGAAGCATAACAGCATGAATGCATGTTAGATAATCTACAATTCAGAATGCTTCCTACACAGAAGAGGCAAAAAAAGTAACATGGCTTAGTAGAGTCTGCAGGCTTTGTGTTAGAAACCTGGTGCCCCAGTGCATGTCTCTGCTCTGCATCCTACAGCAAAGGGCATAACCTCTGACCCTGCACTTTGCTTCCCTTTAGATAATGATATCTACCCTCTTTTTAAAAAATGTTTTAAATATATGTGTAAGATCGGTTGGATCATTACAGAGCAAGCACACAAACAAATATACACACACCCAGACAAACCATAGTGATACATAAAATGCAGACACTCCCATGCAGAGAAATGTACTGATGACCTTAGGCTAATGACTGGAGTCTGGGTGGTACTGCTGGCATTCACGGAGCACACACTCAAATAGCTGTGCAGGTCTGCACAGGCAGCCAGAGAGCCCTTTTGCATGGGGCTGGCTAGTGTGGATGTTCCCAGGCATGCTGAGCCATTTGGGGTAGCTGGCAGCTGCTGGGATGCTGCCAGGCAGGCAGCTCTGCTAGCTCTTCTCTAGCCTCAGAGGGCAGAGCTCATACTCACAAGTAAGGAAAGGGGAGAACAGTTCCCACTTTCTAGAGGGTTGGGGCTTTTGTTTACTTATTTATCAAAGCTGCTATTTCATTTAAAGCCCATATGTATTGATCAGGAGCCTTGCTAGATTAAATGTGGTACAGCTGCTGGTGAAATCTTGGAAGTGTCTCTCATTCAATACTTCCCACAGTCGTGAAGGGCCGAGCCTCTACTGTGTAGTTTAAAATTGCTGTGTTTGGATGTGTGGGAAGGAAAAGCCTTGGGAGAAGCAAGAAAAGAAAAGGAAAATCAGTTGTGGAGAACTTTTTAGTTCCCCATTTTTAAGTGCAATTTTGAAGCAATCAGAAATAGCTCATTTTAGATGGGCCCATGCTTTGTAATTTTCTAATTTCCAGAGCCCTCCCACAGGATATCAGGTTATTAATATTATTTTACCAGAAACAAATTTCATAGATATATTTCATATATTGTTTGCTAGATCACCTACAAACTTGTGAAGTGAAACTGTTGTTCCTCAAAAGAAAAACCTCTAGTGATGCTGCTGCTCTGTATGAATGGAGCCTTTCCTCCAAACTTTGTGCAGGGTTCCAGTTTGGAGCAGGGTGTTTCAAGACATCCTTTCCAAGCTCATTAGCACCAGCTGAGCAGCACTGGTCAAATTACTGCATCCATAGTGTTGTGGTTAGAAACATAAGCTGAAATTTAATCCACCCCAGTACGTTGCTCTCCTTAATCTAGTATCTTGTCCAGATACAAGTTCAGTCACATATGAACAGCACTGTTAGTGAACCGAAAGAGTATGAGAAACTTTGGACCCATCCTACCTCATAAACAGGGCTCAAGTTCAGAAGTTATTCAGAAGCTGTTCATAGCAGTTCTGTACAATAAAACCAAAACCAAGAGCATGCAAACAATGATGGATGCCTGAACTCAAGCACCTCAGCATGCTTTTGGTTGTTCCATAACCAAACAAATGAGTTTAATGTCTCATTGTGTGTATTCAAACAGGAAGCTATTCTGTAAGCTCCCAGGCTGCATTTGACCCTGAATAAAACTGCTTATCAGGCAATGCAATCCTAGGTGTACTTATAGGAGACTTAAAGTGTTTCACATGCAGGCAAATAACTTTATCACCCTTGACTTGTGCTATTGCTTTCTCTTTCAATCCATTAGACATTATGGGATCTTCATAAGTTTCTGCCCCAGCAGCACCTCTTTCTCAGCTACTACTAACCCTTCAGGCACTGCTTCTAGTTTGGTGACTGCTGGTTCCCAAAAATAAAAGATTCTTTTAACCTAGCTTCTGAGATGAAACAGTCTTCTTGGGCACTAGGCAGTCCCCTCAGAGATAGATGAATGTTTTATAGTGGAAGAGGTTTCCACTGAACTTATCATCCTCTTCAAACCAAAGAAATGAAAAATAAATAGATTTAAATAATGTATTAGATTAATACAGGATTTCTACGTATTTCTTTAATGAAACAAATTTTAGGAAATTAAGTTTCTTTAGTTCATCTGTTCTTGGAACTACTCCTTTTCCTACTCTCAAGATAGTAATGAATTTCATAGATTTGTCAGGATTGCTCAACAAATATTTGTAATAGTTAAGACACATTCCACTTCCAAAAGCTCTTTGAGGCAAAGGCTTCTCCTGATTTTTTGATGCTGGATACTCTGCATTTGGCCAGCATGACTCAGCAGGGGAGCATGATTTCTATTCCCTGAATGGATGACTCCGTCTGTACATACAAGAACAGTGCCTGAAGAGCACACAGCGCATTGTGTGCAGAAAAAAGATGAGGAAAAGTAAATCCTCTAAGAGTCTGCTTTAGATGTATTAAACATACTCTGTAGATACTATCAGCTTTTCAAGGGAAAAAAGAGATCAAATTCACCAACAGTTCTTATACTCACCTTGGCACAAAATAATTTCCTGTTCTTTTGGTTTTTGGGGTAGGTTTGGTTTGGTTGTTTTTGTTTTTGTTTTTGTTTTTGTTTTTGTTTTTGTTTTTGTTTTTGTTTTTGTTTTTGTTTTTGTGGGGTTTACTGTTTGCGTGGGGTTTTTTTGTTTTGTTTTGTTGTTTTTGTTGTTTTTTTGTTTTTATAAGTACATTTAATGAACAGATTAGCATTTGTGTCTGGAGAAATAGAACTCCCCTCAAATATTTCTGTGTACAAATGTGATAACTAATCGAGTTGCTTGATGCACTCTTAGAAGAAATCAGATGCTGACCATGGTACAAAGAGCATAAGGAGGCACACTGTCTTGCAATAAGTCAAGTAAAATAGACTTAGCAAACATGCTTGCCAAAAACAAAAGCAAACATTCCCAAATGACATCAGAGCTAGTGCTAGGACCACAAACTTCAAGAGATGGGAAGACTGCAGTGACCCTCAGTGCACAGAAGCTTTCCCAAATAAGCACCTTGACAGAGGGCTCGCTCTTAAAACAGCTCACATGGGGCTTACTTCCTTTACAGAGCACTCAAGAAAGTTGAACCATTCCCCAGTTTCTCACTCCAAAAGCAATAGATGGTTATGGAAGCATAGCTTTAAGTCTGTAGAAATGCTTGATCAACATCTGCTCTATTTTAATATTTCTGTTTTATAGATGCTAGAAAATGAAGAGACACAGAAAAAAAGGATTAAAGCTGATTCTTTTTTTCAGTCCAGTGTGACTTTTCTTAGGAGTTCTTAATTTTACTCTGTTCACTGCCTGGATATAGCCAGAGACCAGGGGAAAAGCCATCTGAGGAAGAAAACAAACAAAAGCCAGGCTGCTTTGAATCAGAGCCCATGTCTCACAAACTTGCAGTAGCCTGCAGCAAACCTTGACCACAGCACTCAGACACTCCAGGCGAAGAGCCAGTGGCTAAAAAATATGGCTAGCAGGCAAAACACTTGGGCACTGAACACCAGTCACTCCACATTCCCACAGTGGGCAAATTATTGTATCTCATGTTTGCCATGAGTTTATGGGTGCCATGAGGTTCCAGTTGTCCCTATGGAATTGGCCTCTTGCCTTCCCAGAGCAAAATGTGCCCATCTGTAGAGCCAGACATTATTGCTTTTGGGAACTTTTAAGGATGCTGCTTGAGACTTTTACCTGAAAAGTGAATCATTATAGTTCATTACCAGGCCTGAATTTTTAAATTACAAAATAGAAGTCTCAGTCACTTGATTAAAAGGTGATTACATACCAGCACAGACCAATAATTTGCTTCCAAGAACCCAAGGCATATGATTTAGGAATAAAGAACGCTTATGTGTCTTGCACAGGACTTGCCAATAGCCCTGCCTACCTCATTGAGGAAATTTAGTCCTTACCTGGCTTCTTGCTGAAAAGATTGTGGTGAGGCAGGCACATTTGTGGAGTGCTGATGGTCTTGCTCTGAGCTGGACAGTTCTGGGACAACAGATATACTTGCCTACCACAGCTTCTTCAGGAAGTCCAGCTTGAGAAAGGACAGCAGGCAAATCAGGTTTCTGAGGGCTGAAGCACAGATATGTTTCTTCTCCATGTCAGTATTGGAGCCCTGCAGAAGCATCTGTCAGTTTCACAGGTATTAAAAATATTAATTTAAGCAGTACAAGCCACTAACACTTCCACATTCAATCCAAAACTATAGTTCAACTGAGATGACTCTAAGAGGGTACAAATTACATCTGGACTTAAGACAGTCTGTTGCATATGAAGACAGAATCCAGTTTCTAATCAATCTTTTTTTTAGGTTGGCTATGCCAAATTTTCTTTAAGGACTTTTGATCAATAGAGCATTACTTCCTTACCTTTCCTGCAACCTTGAAGTTTTTCAGGGATATTCAGTATTCACTTCACTCCAGGGTCATGAAGCTCTTCTCTGAGGGCATCACCTGATAAGGGAATGATTTGTTTGTTTGTTTTCTGGCATCCTTCTCTGAAACCTGTCTGACTGATGCATGCCATTGAGGTTGTGCTTTTGCTAATCATTTTGCTAATCAGTGGTCATATTTTACTTACTACATGCTTATAAATCATAGTTTGGACAACAGTCATTCCAGTGTGAACCTGTGGCATTTTGTATCTTTCTTAAATCCTCTGCCTTGGTTTAATGGAGAATTTCAATCTACATACTTTAAGGAAAATGTCATACTCATTTGTGGTGCATGAAATCTTTAAAAATTGGTACTGAAATGTCTGGCAAATAAATAAATGAGAAAGAATTAAAAAAAAACCTATAAAAGGTGGTGATCTGTAGATGCAACACCAGAAGGCAAAGAAGCAAAATTATATTTATTAAGATGACCTTATTGCTAAAACCAATCACACTATTTCTGAGAGACAGAGTTTTGAATGTTTGTGGCTTGCAATACCAAATAAAAATGTGTCTGAGCAGACACAAGGAGGAAGGGAGGAGAGAAAAGTACTACAGTGCCTCATCCCTGGGACCTGGGGACATTCCCTGTCGTCTTTCACACAGAAGTTTTTCACGTCCTGTACAGAGTTAATGAAGGTGTAGGACAACTACCAGGAATGTTTTGTTAATGCCTCTGCGCTCCTTCTTTCTCTGGTTCTCTGTGAAGGCCATGCATGGAGTGCAGGCCATGACAAGAAAGTTTCCCTGGGGAATATCACTGGATCATTGCTCAGTTCAAGCAGTCCCAAGCATGGAGTCAGATTGTCATGCATAGCTCAAAGCAGCTTTTCTGCAAGAAAAATTGCAGTCTGTGGCCATTTAGCCCTAGGCAATTTTGTACCACAGTACAGTAAAAATTCTTCTATTAGCAGTTATTTGTACTAAAAATTTTTTTTCTCTGTTAGGCATCTTTATACTTGCAGCATTAGCGAATGCCACCAGAATAAACACTGCTTTATAAGCCTGTGGAGTTTATGATATTGTTGGGAACTGGGAAAAGTGCTTTGTCTGTGCCTTGCCAACTCTGTGGTAGCATAAAACAGAAGCCAGACATCAAAACACTGAGAGAATGCAAAACAGACTTGACAATATTTCACACTTGCCAGAGGCTTACTCAAATTTGGAGAGGTAAATATGTTTATAGCTGCTTTCAGAAGTGTCTACACTGAACTGAACTATGCACAAGCACTTAGTGCTTTCATTACTTAAACTTTAAAGGAAACAAATACCTCTGTAAATATAATTCAAAACTAAACACTGCCATCTTTGCTGTTATAAGTAATTATTTCACTTTCTACCAAGTATTGTGGATGTCACAATTAATTTAAGTAGCTGATTCTTGCCATCTACAACCTCACCCCAGCAATTTACAGTTACATCAGACAGGATTTCACTTGATACCTAATTCCTACATCACTGAAGCATATTGAACACTGGGGAGGAATTCCCTATGAGGAGCAGCTCACGCAAAAATAGCTTTGTCATGAACCAAAACTTGAGCATTGGGAGCAGCATCTTACCCTGATCTACCTTCCACAAATCATCTCTAGCAGTGGGGAATTCTGTAACCATGGTGTGACCATTATGATCGTATAGAGGTCAGAGGAGCAGGCACAGCATCTTGTTCCATGTGAAACAAGGAGCAGAGACAAATGTAGCTCATAATCATCTACAAGGTGCTGTTTGGGGCAAACCAAGCAAAAACCCTGACCATATCTTGATGGTTGTTTTGAATGGATTTCTTTTCTTTTGAAAGAAAACGCTGCAGAACAACTTTTTGTCCTCTACAGTCAGGACAGTATTCCACCAGGTAGGTTTAAAAATGGAATTCCACAATCAGCCTTGAATATGTTGTGATGCATTTCTTCAAGAAAATTCTACTATTTTTCAAGCTCAGTACAGCTGTGTGTATATACTGTATTATAAGCACACTCACATTTCAAAAATACCTTAGTGACATATGTATATTTTTGAGGTGGTCTTCTTTTGTCCCTTTTTGTTCTGCTTATAATTTTCTCTGTGTGTGTATGTCATTGAACCACCAGATGTCCAAACTTTAGTGACTCCCTCGCTATTTGAGGAAAATAACATTTTTCCTATTGTCCTACTACACCTCATGCTACTTGCAGCTTGGTTTCTTAAGGCAATGAGGTTAATGTAATTGTGCACTCTGTGTGTTCATGTGTATGCATAACTTGACTTATTCTCCTCCCAGCAGCCTTTGGTCCTGCTGGCCTGCCAGTGCAATGTAACAAACACATGGCAGCTTCAGAGATTTTCAGTTGCTCCAGAAAGGAAAATAGGCCAGCAGATCGTGAGAAGAAAACCTTTATCAACTCCCCCACTGATGAAAAGGCTACAGCATGGTTGCCCTAGATGAGTGCAAAGAGTGAAATGTCCTGAACTCTAGTCCTGGGAAAACAGTGGGATTTTCCTAGATGGATGCCCTAGATGGGTAAAAAGAGTGAAATGTCCTGAACTCTAGCCCTGGGAAAACAGTGGGATTTTCCATCTAATGAGATAGCAGATAACACACTGCAAGACAAAACTATAGGAAACCAGACTCCATCACCTCCACAGCTCTTGGATGACTCGGGTACCACGTAGACATGGGTTAAAGTTTAAGTTGCCTCTTGAGACATGGCCACTGCCATGTTCCTCATTCAGGAGACCCCTAACTCAATTTTTACATCCATGAAATGTCTACTGAACATACCCCTGAAGATGTGGAGCCCTTCTGTAGGCACAAGGGCCATCATGGTTTACAGATTAACTTCTGATGCTACATGCCGTTTTCTTTCATCTTTATTTAAGGTGCTCAGTAATTTGCAATTACAGCACCTTCCAAGCTGTGGCTTGAACTTGAGCTGTGGCTATGGCTGTGAATTCAGAGGTAGAGGAGAAGAGAGGAAAGCTCCTTGACCCAGTATGCCTTAGCTGATGATAGCAATTAATAGCTCAGAACTACAAATAGCTCACCTGGGGGGCTCAACTCTTTCTGCAGTCCAGGGAATTGACTACTTTATCAAGGCTACAGATGCCCGGTGTATAAATCAGTGAAACTTCATTTTTCCAATTCTCTAATCAGCTTGCAACAGCACACCTTCTTTTGTGCTGTTGTGCTGCTCCACCCGTGGTCAGAGGCCATATTGTCTGTTCAGCAGCACAGCTGATCCATCAGCAGGCAGACAAAGCTGGGAAAAGAGCATGCAAGTCCTGCCAACTCATCAAGCAGCATTACTTCCTCACACCCAACTGGTTGCAAATTGCTCTGTCTTTCTAAAATGATGATTAGAGTTGGATCAGCAAATGTAGCCTTCTATACTGTTGATTTTCCTCATGGGAATGCCTTGTTCCTATAATAGCAGTGCTTTCATAAAGTCACTAGGAAGTGTTCTGGGCTCTGTAAATCATAAGATATCTCAAATGGGAAGGGAGCCATAAGGATCATTCAGCCCAATTCCGTGCTCCTCATAGGACTACCTAACACTAAAATATATGACAGCATCATCCAGATACCATTTGAACTCTGTCAGGCTAGGTGCCACAACCACTTCCCTGGGGACTCTGCTCCAGCACACATCCATCTTCTCAGTGAAGAAGCTTTCCCTGATGTTCAATCTGAACCCTGATGCAGCTTCCTTCTATATCCACATGTCCTCTCCTTGGTCACCAGAGGGAGAAGATCAGCCCTCCCTCCCTGCTGTCCCCTTGAGAAAGTCATAGACTCCAATGAGGTCTCCACTCAGCCTTCGCTAAGCTGAACAAGCCCAGTGACAGCGCCTCGCTTAACCTTGGCAACACCTCCAGCCTTGGTAAGCCTTCATCCTCATCAGTGTTTGCTTTGAGTTCCAGAGGCTTGTACCTATTGTAAATGGGATGAGTGGAGACTAAATATTGCTTTATGATTATCATAACTTGTGGTTTTTCTGAACAAGAGGCATGTAAATCAGATAACTAGAGAGCACAGAAAATAATTCCTTACCCAAAGTTCAAATGAGTGTTTCTGCCAAAGCCTCTGACCACGTCAGAGACCAGAAGGGAAAGGTTGCTTCACAACAGAGGATAAGCTAGAGCCCAGCCATGACCCCAGAGCAAGAAATGCCATTACCACCTAGGATGCCACCCCACAGGGGAAATAGTATGGTTAAAGTAACAGCTCCTTACAGGCAAGCTAAAGGATCAGGTCCAGAAGACATTTCAGAGTCCAGTCACAAGGAGCATAAGGCAGAGCTAGAGGTCTAACCAGGTGAACAGTCAGAGACAGCACTCTGTGCAAGCATACCCACAATATAGGTCAGACAAGAACCAAAGGCTCAGAACTGTGCCTGAATTGATCTTCTGGGTCCACTGGCAGAGACTGTGGGAGAGGCCCAAGTGAATCTAATCTGGGTTATTAAAGTCTAATAGTGCCCTAAGGGCAGTGAGAAGAACTTAAAATTTTACCCATAGTCAGATATCAGGAAAACAAATTTAGCTGTTCGTGCAGTGTCTTCTCTGTGTCTGTCTGTCTGCCTGTCCATCTGGCTCTCAGAAGAAGCTTCCAAAAACTTTCTCTGATCCAAGACTAACAGGATGTGATGGAGTAATCACAGTGTACTCCTGCACCCAGGAAAAGCCACTACCAACACGACGGGTGGAGCCACAGACAGTGACACCAGCTAGGAAAGAATGATTCACAGGTGATGGATCACCACCCAGTGCTGGAAACCACCTGCAGGACAAAGGCAAATCTGTGGCTGATAAATGAAATACTTTTTGGTTTCTAGGTGAGCAAGGCAGGTTTATTGCAAAGAGTACCTGCTAACTGATCAGTTCTTCAGCTTGAAGATGAGCCAGCCTGCACACCCAGGTTTTCTTGCAGCAGAAAGCAGTGTAGAGATGCGAGGCATGGGAGAACTGGGGGAAGAATGCATGGACATTTCAGTGTCAGCACCTGTCCAGAGCTCACGTACATCCCATGGAGACAGATAATATTCCCGGGAACTGCAAAATACACAGAACCAGCTAATTCCATGACAGATAGTGCAACCAGGGTGGAGTAACCAGCAAAGAAATAAACCATATTTGATTGCAGTATTGCCTCCCAAACCATGGGTGCCCAACCACAACATACCCAGCAGTTGTAGTTATCCAGTTTCCAAAGACCATAAGAGGGAAAGAAAATGCTCATATAAATCTTGTACTTTGATACCATATCAACACAGAGTGAGGAATGGCACCTACTGAATACCTCCCACACCCTGAAGCATCACTGCAAGATTCTTCTTACTGTTTGAACATTAAAGCTGCCATAGGGTAAAGTGGTGTTGCTGTGAGGTTAAACACCAGAGCAGGAATTAACCATTTGGCAATCTCATGTACACTTGATGATGAAGGGATTTTCTAACTCAGAACTTTGAATGACGAACCCATACATTTAAAACGGACTTAATTTTTTTCTCCCAGAATTAGCCTCTGTGTTGTAGCTTTGTTGCCACTACAAATAATGGTACAAAAATATTTGTGTGAATGCAAACACTGGAAAGGGAGAGAGAAAAAAACATTTCCCCTTGTATCTATTAGAAAATCTCTAAAAAGATGCCATATAGAAAAACTGCAGAAGAAATTCACCTTATTTTCTTTTTATGGTGTGACACAGTGTCAGGTCATGCTGGTTTTGGCTATGATCTTATCAATGGTATCTCATAGTTTAGGAATCTCTGCTACAATTTCAGTTGGAGTACCTTTCTGGAAAAAGAGGACTCTTGAGAAAGAAAAGCAGTTGTACAAGATGACCTAATAGTTGAATAATCTTTTCCCTTGAGGCAAAGCATGAAAAAACATGAAAGCTACCAAACAGGGTGATCAGAAATAACTGGAAATACATGTCCTGAAGGGTGGTACATGATAGATCCCAAGAGTCACTCAAAACCTCACTACCAGTTATATGCCCCTTCTAAAGCTGGAGGTCTTTGAAGATTGACACTTTTTTCCCCTTCATTATCTTACACACACACACACATACACACACACACACACACACAGACACAGACACACACACGCACACACACACACATTTACAAACACGTAGTGCCAGGATCTACACAGATGTGTACTGCTGATGGAAAATAAATGGCAGAATAGGAGTCCTAGAGAATCAGGAACTTTCCTATTCTTATGTGAGGGCATGTTACTGAACTGGCAGGCTCTCCCTTCAAGGGTCTGCCATACAAATGTTTCACAAACATGCACACATTATATTCTCTCTTGTTAAAGACACATTTCCTCAGGTTTTCTCTGCAGAGCTAATTCAGCATAATTACAGTGGACTGTAAAAACCATTACTTAAGACAATATTAATATGCATTTTGGGGCCTTGTTAGCTCACTGCCAAGTAGTACGTAAGCAAATCATCATTCATTAGGGAAGCTTGAGTAACATTGTAAGGACTCAATTTTCTTAAAGAATCTGAAGTTATTGCTGGACACATGTCCAGCGTTTCTTCAGATTTGCAGAAACATAGAAATAGTATTTTTCCCCTGAAGTTACTTTTGTATTCTTCTGCTTTTTAGATGTGTGTTTAAATACAGAAATCCACATGAATATAATACCTGAGAAGGTACTTTCTTTATTAAAAGCAATCATAGGAGGTAGGTCAAATGCTAGTCCCATTTCCAAATGCATTGACTTCTATGGGCGTTCAGTAGTCTGCCAAAGACTAAATTTGACTTTGTGCTCCCAGAAAAGTTATGGTTGGGAAATCTGAAGCCATGTAACCTTTGTGCATTCATTGAATGTGTAAGTAATAGAACTGCTGGTGTACAAAGTACTTTTTGACTATGCCCGTGAGACTGGCTGTCAGGCTTTTCAGAGAGCAATCTTTCCTCTTTACTTTCCTTGAACTTTAACGAAGAATAAAAATGCATAATCTTCCAGGACAGGTTGACTAGAATATAGCATAGGGTTAGGGCAAGGGGAGTCAAATTCAGCCTTTTCTGAGGCAGATTAGCAGCAAGTGATCTTGGTAGTTTGGGGTGGTTTATCAGATGGCTTGTGCCAGTTATCAGACAAGTTAGGGAGGGAGTCAGAGAATCCTGCAGCTAAACAATATTGCAGCAGGGAAACTGGCTGGCCTTAATGGGAGCAGATGGCTAGGCAGACTTGAGATGTCTGTAGTGGATCACCTGTTCCTGGAGACCACTGCAACACACCTGAGGGTCAAAGAGACTACAAGGATAGCTCTGGAGAGCAGGACTTCAGGCTGGCTGCTAGTGGCTGCTGGAACAGCAGGGAGGGAAGGTGTAAGGAGCTTTTAGGGAAAAGAGAGGACTTGTTGACTCCAGGGAAAAGAGCAACGTGCAAAGGATGAATGTCGCCTCAGCTGCCAGGATCAGCAGTGAAGCTGACAGCTCTCCAGTTTGGAAGTAAACAACTGACAATGTGCATCTGTAGCCCAGAAAACCAACCTTGTCTGGTCTGCAGCAACAGAAGCGTGGCCAGCAGATCGAAGGAGGTGGCTGTTCCCTCCTGCTCTGGTCTCTTGAGACCCCACCTGGAATGCTGCACCCAGGGTCATCAGCACAGTAAAGACATGGACCTGTTGGAATGAATCCAGAGGAGGCCACAAATATGATCAGAGGGCTGGAGCACCCCTGCTACAAGTACCGGTTTGAGAGAGTTGGGGCTGGAGAAGAGAAGGCTCCATGAAGACCTTGTGGCCTTTCAATACTTAAAAGGGGGCTTAGAAGAAAGATGGGGACAGATCTTTAGTAACAGGGCCTGTTGTGGTTAGCCAAGATGTAATATCTGTAGACTAAAAGAATGCATAGATTCAGGCTAGATACAAGGAAAAACAAATTGCAATGAGTTTGGTGAAATATTTTTACAGGTTGACTGAGAGGTTGTAGGTATCCTACCCCTGGAAACATTCAAAATCACATTGGACTGGGCTCTAAATGCCTTGCAGGGTAAGAGTTTGAATTTGGCAAGTCTTAATAAGTGTACAAAGTTGAATAACTCAAGATTCTTGTAAAATAGGTGTTTAAGTAACCTTGAAGTAATTTTTAAATTTGCCTGACTTGTGGCAAGACCTGAAGAGAATGCAAGAGAGAAGTTCTACACCTGCTTTGGCCCACCATGCAATGCTTTAAAGGAGGTTTTTCTTCCATGTGCAAAGAGAAAGCTCTCAAAATAAGTCTTTAACTTGTCTCAAAGGTATTCTAAAACACACTGAGGGCACCAGACCCAAGAGCAGCCTGAACAAGGAGACCCCACAAGCATAGCACATCCTCATGGAGGGTCAGAAAAAGAAGAGACAATATTGTGTCTCAAATGTTTTTACATCTGGCTGACAGAAGGTCATCTCCAGTCTGAGGTGCAGACAGTGATATTACCCTGGCTTGTGAAATGTCTAAGACAGAGAGGCTTAGACAAGGCCTGAAGTGAATGCTACAGATATGTTTCCTAAGAAACAAGTGTGAGAAGTCCCAGGATCAAACCTGAGCAGTAGCTCCTTAGCATGGTTCTGTTTTGCTCTACGGCAATCAGCTGTCCCCAGGGTTTGGGGTAGGAGTATCTCCCACAAGCTGATGTATATTACGTTGCACTAATTTCAATTCCTTTCACTCTGCACTGCACTCCCAAACTATCCCATCTGGTCTTGTACCCTTAACTATTTTATCACATGCCCCTACCATTTATCTGGGCGTGAAACAAATGCCCACAAATGGTCCCACAGAGCATGGTGCCCACATGCTCTGGAGGAACACAATGCAGTCCTCACGTTAGTTCATTCACTCTGAACACAAAAAATGACAGCTTCAGGAGGGCATTGAATGCTCTGCTGACTGAGAATGTGGATGTTTCTCTACATCTGCACCTGCAGGCCTGCCCTTAAACAGGCAGAGGTACAACAGTTTCCCTTTGGAAAGAAGACATGCAATGCTGCAGGGAGATGGTACAGCTCTCCATCAGTTCTGACTCTCTCCTCTCAGTAGGCAGATGCACTCCCCACACCTTCAGAGATTCCTCTCCTATGAAAAGACATCAAAGTCGGCAATTCAACCCCATGATTTCTAAAAATAATTTAGCGGAATTATTTCCCAACTTTCCCTTCTTTCCTACATTCCTCATGCCCTATGTCAAGTGCAATACTTTCAAAGGGCAAAAAGTCATAGGAGACACTGTCAATCTTTGTGTTCTAAATGGGGAGAGCCATTTCTCTAAGGATGACCAGGATGGGATCAAGACCAGTTCTTTCCTAATTTGTCACTGAGCGCAGCACTCAGAAAATAAATATTGTGATGCCTGGTGCATCCTGTGAGAGGTATATCAACTTCCAGTCACATAGCTGTACTTAAAGATTGCAATGTATGTGTTCTGCATTGCATTATTATGCACATACTCACACATGTAAATATGTTGCATTGTTTTTGTGATCATAATCAAGGTATCTATGCAAAGAAGATGTTAATATCACATTCAGGCACTGGGGCAGAACTTCCATTTCAAAAACAGATCAGTCAGGTGTTGCATTGGGTTGCCAGGTTCCCAAAAGGCTGTACCTCAAACAGTTGGCATCTCAGAAACATCCTTTTCCTGTGTTTGCTTCTCCCTTTTGTGCACTGCTGCCTGCGTGTGAGTTTACATGCACAGAGCATGTCCTTTGTAAGCAAACACTGGGAAAGGGAACAGATCCATGACATGGGTACATATATGTAAACACAGAGGATATCTTCTTTTTTTTTTAGAAGAGCAAGTATCACTGGGGCCACTTGTTTCCTTTGAACTCTAATCAGTAAACTACATTTATAAAGTAGAAAAAGTATTGAAGGAATTTCTACTTGGTGGCATGGATAGTAACACATTTTAGATCTTTCTATTAGTTGTGCAAGAAACTCATAAGGTGCTCCTAAATACATTAATTTGAAAAATGATGTGAAATGTTTTATGGGTCATTCTTTTATTTCTGCAAATTTTAAATGAAGCCAGCTTTTTAACCGATTCTGGTGTTTTTCTC
Source organism: Sialia sialis (assembly GCA_009812075.1). Lineage (NCBI taxonomy): Eukaryota > Metazoa > Chordata > Aves > Passeriformes > Turdidae > Sialia > Sialia sialis. The sequence continues at coordinate 342,942 of VRYO01000406.1, forward strand.
TTCAGATATACAGGTTTCTGAAATATTTATTAAAATCTGTACATAGTTTCTTATAGTAAAAAACTTGACTCTTTTAAGTACATCTGCTTGCAAACTTTTAAAAGATGAAAAGTCAGTAATTAAAAAAAATCATTAGACCTGAGTGAAAAATATTCCCTTGAGACTTTATTTTTTCTTTCTTATTTAATGGAACAACTAAGACCAAGCAAACACACATGAACTTAATTATACGTTTAACTCTTTGCAAAAGAAAAGTCTTAAAACTCTTTTGATGAGAGGCATGAGAATCCCATATAGTTCATTTTTCTGTAAAAGCATAGATACCCACCAGAAGCTTTGGCTCATCCTCCTTACAAGAAATTATTTACCTGAGTCTTTTGATTAAATGATCTGTGGAAGATCAGTGTTGCAAAACCCCAAGGCTTTAATAGATATTTAATTGTATCTTTTGGGTAAGTGACAAAGTGATGGATGGAGTTATCACAAATTACATTCTCTTCAAGTGAAAACACCATCTTTTGGGTACAGTAAGAACCACCAATTTGGCCAAGTAGTAGTTAAGTGATTTTAGAATAGAGAAACTGATACAAGCAAAGTCCCCAAAAGTACTGAGCTTTCATTCATCTTTTGGGAGGACAGTGCAGAGACCAAATGCTTGAGGAGCTAAGCTTTAAAATATAATCAGGTCAGAGATATTGTATTGGATATTTCTGCTGCAAATCAAAGAGAATTGTAAAGAGCTCAATTAATTCTTCTGTCCCAGCATGATGCCTGTTCTCACTTAAACAGAATCTGGTGGAGTGGTGTTTGTTACAATAAGGTGGTATCTTTTAATGGCCACTTCACAGCCACTATTCGGGATGAGCAGGAAAGCCATGAAACATGGATTATTTTATATGAAATTGTAGTTAAACTCTTGCAGAAGGTCTGTGCTAACCAGAGAACCTATCCTCTCATCTTTGAGGCTGTGGGTCCATGCTTGCTACCACCACAGCTCTGCTAAGCTCTTGAGGCAGGACTGCCCAGTGCTGTATTTCACTAAGGGTCATTCTGCCTAAAAAGATACACATTCATTAATCAACATTTTAAGCTGGACATCTACTTATAAACTTCTTTGCTTACTCTTTGACCATCTTGCACTAGCTGTATGAGACAGACAGATCTATGATAAAAAAATAAGACCTGATTTAAAGCATCGCTGCTGAGTGAGCTAAAGCTGGAATGTCAGGAGTATGGGGTGGGAGGACGGCTGCAAGAGCTGTGTCCTCAGCTGCTGTCATGTCCCTGAGCCTGAGAAGAAACCCCATGTTTCTCACAGTCCTTCGTATAGGCAAGCTATAGCTACCAGCTTTAAATCCCAAGGATTTATTTTAACTGGCTCTCCCTACAGATTCTGTACAGTCTGTAATGGAATCCCTGAAAGAAACTCCAAAGAGAGAAGAATACCAGAATACTTTTGCTTGTATTCACAGACACAGGCCTTGACCAAGCAGCCCATATGGTCTAACTTTGACACCTCTCATCCATCAAACTAGTTAGTCCTTCTAGTACTTCATATACAAATCAGAATAGCCACAGGCTGGGCAGACACAAACCTTCCTGCCCAGGAATGTTTGTGCTGCAGAGGAATAAAGCCTGGCAGTGGGCAAGAAAAGTCAGTACTCAAGCAGAAGTTGGAGATGTGTGGCTGCACTTGTCATTTTAAGAGTTTGTTGTTTTCAAGAAAGTCTGAAATGAAAAAGTGGTCAATCACCTTTCAGATGCACAACTCTACTGCCAGCCCTGGTTTGCACCACTGTAACCAAGAACAGCCTTCTGATTATACCTGTGAGGAATGCAAACGTAGGCTTCTCTCATCCACACTGAAGGTTAAAGAAGACCAGCAGAAATGTCTGTCTGTTTCTAAATGAGACAGGCTTTCTGTGTTACTTTTCATCACACGTAGGACTAAATAACAGAATTACTACTAATTTTTGCAATTATGATACTATCATAAGGCCTCAAGCTCTCAGCTTTCTGGTGTAGAAGAGTTACAGTCAGTCCACATATTTTGATGTCATTCATCAAGACAGAAGCTGTTTTTCTTCTGTTGTGTTCCCAACCTAAGATTATAACCAAACAAAGATGAGAATAAGTTCTAATTAATTGGTTTCAGGAGCCTTCATTTAATAGCTTCTATGGTATATGCAAATAATGGGGTACCTGAGTTTTTCCAGGAACTGAGAAATTAGAATGGAGCCAGAGTTAAAACTGTACAACAAAATACTACCTAGATTTCTTTTCCTTTTTTCTTTTTTTTTTTACTAGATAGTGTCCAGAGGTCTGTTCCAATTGCAATCATCCTGTGCAGTGATTTGTTCCCTGAGGTTCATTTTGTGCTTGTATGCACATTCAAAACACAGATGAAGAATCTGTATTTTAGCTCTACTCGTGTCCTTTAGTTCCTTACCCCAAAAGCTTTGTCAAAACTAGCAAGACTCACTCTTGATGGAGTGAAATCCTACTCAAGGTGAGTAAGAGTGCCACAGGATCTGAGATCTCCTGTTAAAATGCAGTTAAGCATATTTGTGCACTGCTCTACACAAACACTCTGTGTTTGGAGGCTGGCAAGATGAAAGTAGGTGTCTTACCTTTCAGTTGCTCTGACTAAAAACATTTTTTCCCCAAAGAGTCCAGTCCAGTTTGCCAAGAGTTTGTTATGATTATGAGCCATGACATCAGCAGAGAGACATCTTTTTGGTTTGATCTAAAATATGTGGAAATTGATGGAAAAATGTGATCACTTTCAAAGATATTCTGTTTTTTGCTTCTGTGTAATATAAATAATATTCTAGTCTGTTCTATTCAAGTATCACATTTGTGGCATGCAGTTGTTAGGACATGCACTGCTTTTTTGGCTATACAAGAAGAACACAATACTTTGGCATTCATTTAGTAAAACATAACTGGGTTGAGGGTGATGTGAAAGGAGGTACACAAGGAAACACTACATGGAAAAGGTAGTCAAACATGCAGAATTTCTCCACAGGTGCCATTGGAGCTTCTTTTTGCATATCAAGATAAATGATCATACTGTTTTTGCCCTTGAGCTGCTGAAGAATTCCCTTCAAAATACCACTTACTTCAGAAGAGAGACATGCTTCTTAGGAAGAAGTCAGGACCAGCATGAACAGGAAATTAGGTGAGAATGAGCAGGATCAGTTGTTCAGACTTGCAGAGTAAAAAAACCCCAAACAAACCCCAAAACAGACATCCAATTAAATATGTGGGAACTGGCTGAGGTCTTTCATGGGCTGTTTAGATTAACATACCCCCAAGAAAGAAAAAGACACCATTTGTGTTTACAGTCCAGGTGCTCAACCTTCCTTAGCTCTGCACTGCTTTCACAGAAAGGGTGTCTCCAAAGCTGCAGAAGTGGCAAAGAGCTCAGTCTGGAGAATGCGGAGGGAGACCTACTGAGATGAAAATGCCTGAAACACAGGAATGAGAGTATGTGAATCATGAACACATATGTGAAACCAGTCCAGCTGTTACAGCCACCTCCCCCAGATTTCCTCTGCCCAGCAACAGAGCACCCAGATCAACTTCTGAGTCAATCAGCACCAAAACAATACAGAACAGAAAGTGGGAAATGGCCCATTTCAGCAGCTGCTTTAAAAAGGGATGGACCTTTAACCCTTTACTTCAAAGGCATCTCTCCCTTTCATGTAGTTTTGCTGTGTCTATGCACACTCATCAAATCTGTTGCTCACCACAGTCAAAACAAAATTTTCCTGTTGTGCCAAAACCCCAAACTATGCCACTTGAGAAGGTCCTCAAAAGGCAGCAGTTGTCCAGTGCTTGGACATTCAGGCCTTGAAAGAATCAACAGATTAATGAACAGCTGGACCTGTCCTTGGATCAGCTTTACTCCACGACTCTCTGTGGTAGATAAGACTGGCCAGGTACGGCTGAGCATTAACTAGTCATGTCCTTGCTCTACAGGTCCTAGAAAGCAAGTGAAGTTATAGGTGATATCTCTGTCTTTCTTCAATTGAAGAGCAGCAAGGGGCTCTACTCAAAACTTAAGGCTGTCTGAGGGAATGCGATTGTAATTCACTATCAAATCTATGATTCTTCAGGGCTAGCCATGAATATATCAACATATGGTAACAAAGACTGAAGCATTATTACTATGAATCTTCTAATTCTGCAGTCAGAAATATATTTTATTTCCAGTAACTATAAGGTGTGCTATATTTTCTTCACAACTTCATGTACAGGAATCCTTCACATTCAGGTCTTCCACACACTGCAAAATTCAGAGATATTAAAGAAATTGCATGTAAAACTCTCCTAGAATACATGATGTCTCCACCATTTCTTCACAGTTCCCATCTGTGTTGTTGGGAGTCCAGCTCTACAACACCAGAGCCTCTCCAACTACCAGCTATGTACAAGTGGCAGTGCATCATTTATTCCCAGAAGTCTTCTTCTCCACTTGCACCTTTTCCATGGCTCAGCATATCCTTTTTACACAGATCTCTTCCAGTAAGAGTTAAGTTTTTTAACCTCCTGATCAGAATTTCAGAATTTCTTCATAACATATATTCATCAGAGTGTGTTTTCCCACCACAGAGTAGTTCATCCACTTATTCCACTCTTGTTTCTCTTTTTCTGGACTATTGTACCTTTCCTGAGATCAGAACCCAGATGGAAATAATCACCAAGCTGTGTTAGCTCAGCACAAAAGATGACTTTGCTCAGATACAAAAAGGCTTTGGGAAAGAAACTTCTTTGTGTGCATGTTTACATTGCTTTCTGACAGTGCCTACAGAGTCACAGATCATGATCTTCTTTTGCATCTGCAGTCTGCAGAAACAAGCTCCTTAGGCAGTGGTGGTATTTTGCTGGCATTGAGGACAAGAGTATGATTAAATATATTCCTGGACCACTGTCAATTGAATTTTTTTCCAGAAAAGCAGCTAATGATCTTGGATGTCCCATCTGAGACATCTGACTTCCAGAGGAGAATGTCAGGAATTTCTGAAGAATCAAAACCCCATACTCAGCATATGTTTTGAACTGGGCACCCAAAACAAATGGACTCTTGGAAGGAGGCTCCTGTTCTCTGAACACTCCCAAATAACTCTGAATACTCTGATGAGGAATTGAGGTGTCCACCAGAAAACTGCAGACTATTCAGAAATGCCAAGCGCTGGAAGGGAAAGTTAAGAAAAGCCTATTTGGCATGCAATGGTAAATTTAAAAAATAATTTAAAAAAATTAAAACCCCCAAACAAACAAAAAGCCTCCCCCAAAATATAACAAAAAAACCTACAATGTTTTTAGCCCTTAAAATAGTACAAAATTCTGACTCACACTGCTCAGCAGCATGTCTCTGGAAGAACTGGGGTTCAGAGTGGCCCAGCCAGAGGTACAGCACCAGCTCCCAGCAGTCAGCTGGGATAATACTTCAGTGTTTGCTGCCAAATATCTCCTCTGGGATCACTGTGCCTGTTCACAGAAAGGACTGGGATAGTGCACTGAAGAGGGAGGAAGGGGAGGCATTGCATCGGCTCTGGGACCAGGATACAATACCTGGGCTCCACCAGCTGGTTATTGGCTCTGTGAAGTTTGACCTCTTATTTTGGCTCTCAGTTACTCAGACTGCACACTCACAGTTCGGCACTGGGTGAAAGCAGACTCTGGACTGCATGAAAGCTAAAACTGGAGCAGAGGAATTCTTGCCCTTGGCATGAACAGCTACCACAGCAGCTGGCTGAAAATGTTATAATACATGGGAATCTGGCAGGTGGCTGAGGGCTGCATAGCTTTTGTGGAAACATTCTGTATTGCCCCAGAAAGCAGGATTCAAGAGAAGATGCAATGTGCATGCACTGCAAAGTGATAAACAAAAGATTTAAATAATGCAAAAGATACAATCCATGTTTAATATTAAATATAAAGCCCATGGGTTACTGTGCAATCTTCCCGTGTCCTGCGAGCAAAGCATGCTAACTCTCAGGGAAGGGATACCATGTACATACCATAAGTTCTCTGGATGGCATAGCAGTTCACCAGGCAATCATGCTGCTGCCAATACTAGAGGAAGCACATGGGGATCTGTAGGCTCTGGAGCCCTCCTAAAAAGTGCTTTGTGCTGTGCAGGGATCAAGAAAGGAACTTCTGCACAGGGAGGGTTACTCCATGCCTTTGCAATGTGTACAACAGTTTCTCAGGTAAATCTACTTCTCCAGAACCATTTCAGCACGCCCAGATGTTGATCTAGTTGTAGATAATAAAACAGGATGAATTCCCTGAGCTGAAGACAAGTCTCGAGTACATAATGGAAAGGATTCACTGGATTTTTTTTCCCCAAGCTGCTACATACTTCTTCCAGAGAACTGTGAATGCTTTTGAAAGAGAAGAGGAAAAATGATGGAAGATTTTGAATATTTGTACAAGTTATTCGGTTCTGAAGAATTCTCTCCAGAAGAAGTTCTCAGATATTTTGGGATATTTTGCTGGCCTTGAGGATGTGATGTGCATAATTGAAAGCAACAATACTTATGAAATCAGCATGATGCCATAATGTTTTGTGCTGGCTTAGGCCCCAAGAAAAGCCAACATTTTACAGAACATTCTTTTGAACACAATTTCAAAAATACATAAATTTGATGTTGAGTTTGTCTTGAATCAGCTATGGGAATAAAAAAGTAGATGCAACAACTAATTTGAACTATGTTCTGGAGAAATGTATTCACCAAAGAGATGTATCCTAAAGTTTTTAATGCTTTTTTTTTTAATTTAAGGCATCTTGTTAGATTAAAATTAATACCAAACCAAATTCAGTACTAGTTGTGTGACCAATCAGTGTACATTTCCTATATATCAGCATATATGAATTTTTTATACATGCATTTCTATAGCTGGTCAGTAACTTCAGGCTTAGATTTTCCATTGCCTAGATGATGCCTGCTAGGCTTGGGTGCCAGACTACTGTAAGTGCTTCTGTATGTACATTTATTGGCATGGGAGGCTTAATGCTAAACACCTTTGGTGAGACTTACAGCTCTCTTTTATTACCCCATTTCTTGTTGTTGAAAAATGTGAAGCAGGAGCAGAAGGAAGACAGATCCCCACCCCAAAAGAGGTGGAAGGAAGGCCAAATTCCGGCTTAAAGGTACATGCCCATCCTCCTTGGCCATGATACCTGCAAGGTGGAGCACACTCAGCCTTGCCACAATCTCTGTTTTTAAATGGCATTTGGATGCCCCATGCTTCTGAGAGTGCGTGCCTATCATGAACACCTAAGAGGCTCTCACACACCATTTAACACTTTGCACACATGTGAAAAATTGGACATTATGTTCTAGTTTCATGTACAGGCTCTGTGGTTATTTTTTTCATTTTCCCCTTCCTTTTATTTTTTTATAAACATTCCCGTAAAACCAATGCCTTTAATATTACCATATGTTTAGCCACAAAAATTGCCAACTTTTGTTGGAAATGCTGCTCATGATTTAACTGTTTGCCAATTATTTCCTTTAATGTTTTAATCCTATGTGGTTCCATAAAATAGTTCTATGCAAGTTTGATTTTTTCAGACATTTGATCAGTCCAGCTTGCCTGCTAAAAATGATGCTTGACTCATATCCTGGCAGCAGTGTTTATTTGACGTGCACTGGTGAAGCACTCTAGAAAACTGTACTCAGGCTATTACAAATTTAGCCTCCTACACCTTTGTGTGTTTTGGTGCATCTGAGTTATTGGCCACGTCTAGTGGGTGACACAAACTGATCAGTGCGCCTTTGTTGTTTAATTAGAAGTTCAATGTTGAAAAAGCCTTGAGAGAGAAAATATCTGTCTTCTTTGCAGGCTTTTTTAGATCTGTTTATCTTGGGTAACTTTGGCCTACAAGAAAAATCCAAGTCGCTTTAGACTGTGTCTATCTTCAGCCAAACTCCAATTACTTTTGTATTTCTGTCCAAATAAAACTACTTGCCCTAAGTCCAAATGTATGAAAAATGTGCAGCTGTGAAGTTACATCCATTCCTATGCTCAGAAATGTTAAACAACGGGGCCAAAGTTTTTTCAGAGGGAGGCATACCTGAAAACTAGACAAGGGGAGAGGCTGGCCACATTCTGGATTTCATGTGAGAATGCAGGACAGTAAAGGGGAATGTCTCACTAAAAGTAGCTGTGCTAAGTAGGCTGAGTTGGTCTTCCTGTGCACCATCGTTGTCAAACAATGTGAGCATCTTGCCAAGGAGCGTCCTCCAGGATCACAACAGCTATGGTGGGAATGGAGGCATCAGGCCAACCTTCCAGCCAAGCCCCAGGCTAGGACTGCATGCTGCTTACTGAAAACTTCTTGCAGTTTCAGTCCAGTGACATATTTCTTACTGCTACTCCAAGAAGTGGAAAGATCTGGGGGTTAGCTGGTTTGCTCTTCAAAAATGAGTTTAAAATCCTCTTATTCCTGTTTACAAGAAGTGAGCAAACACATAACTGCTCAAACAACCAGACACTAAATTAACTTCATTGGCACCTCCTCAACAACTGCAGCACTCAACACAGACCTTCAGAGCCTGTGATGCCGCATGCCAGTGCTAAATGGCTTTGCTCATCAGTGGAGGCAGCAAGCACACAGGTGCTGGCAGTGGGAGAGGGCAGTGCCTTCACCACCAGCCTTTCACACTGCAGTTGTCTCAGACACCTCAGAGGGTTCCTGTGTGCTGCATGAGCTGTGGTCACATTATGGGTATGGGGCGCAGACATCTGAAGAAGGCTGAGGACATCTTTTTTCTTACTACATCTATGGCAAATTAGGTGTGTTTTAACTGAGCAGAGGCATCCCTGCCCATGCTGTGAGGACAAGGCAGCACCTGTCCCAAGGAGCCGGGTGGGACAATACCGCTCCTTTAGGAGACCTGACCGTTCCTGTTTGTAATGTATGCAAAGCTGTGGAGGATGATGGGGCTGCTAAAATTCCCTTCTGCTGATTCATTCCTACCTGAGACATTTACCTTCAGGGCTCAACATCAGTCTGGTTCTGGAATGTATCAGATTGTGCCAAAAAAGAAATTATGGGGAAACGGCAGGGGATTTCAAACCAAGCTACCTGATGCCAGCCTTGCCTCTGTGCATGCTCTCCATTTCACATCACACAAGCAGGGTGACACACAAAAGCCTGAGCACATTCAGAATATTTCTTTTCATGATGAAAGTTTATTTTCAGCCAGGACAGCAAGCTTGGGTTAGCCTGCCAAGATTTGTTGCATTTTTCTTTAATTACAGCAGCAGCCAATAGGTTTAAATTTGAGAATCAATGAGCAGAATCCCTGCCTCTCCTCCCTCTTTACTGATTGTTTGAATCTTTAAGAAGCTGTTTCCCACTGTCCTTGGGACAGTCGGGAGAGCCTTTAAGCACATGCTTATCTTCAGCTAATGCACTGCACTCAGCTGGGTTGTACATGTTGGCCAAGTTTAGTGTGTACTGAAGTGCTTTCTGGGGTGGAGGCTGGAATACACTTAGTTCACAACTCCGAAAGCATGTGATTACAGTGAATTTGTCTTGCATCAGAGAGGATTTTATTTGGAAGGTCTTCTGTTTAAACAACAATCCATTGGTGTTTCTGAGGCTTCTAGAACAAAGCCGCTATTAAAAAATGCAAGTATTTCAATGCTGCATAGATGTAACATTATGTGTTATATATAGTTTGCAAAGTGTGGGAGACTTTTGGTTGAAAAGTACTCTGCACATATATAACATCACCATCATCATTATAAATGCATTGAAGGCAGAGAAGCTTAAGCTGATCTATTATGGGCACCTGTCCCTGTATAATTTTCTAACACTGCCTGCCTGGCTGAACTGATGAGATCTCCACTAAATTGGGGTAGCCTGTCATTTTATTCAGATTGAAATGGATTTTCTTGCCTTGAATTCCTGGCAGAGAGAAAACAATCAAAAAATAATGGCTCACAGATAATAAGGTTGTGTGTCGAGCTAGGCATAATGGATACACAGCTGTCAATACTTTTCCTGCACACGTTTACATCATTTCATTATGATCTCATAATGCAAGCCCAGGATGAGGGTCCCAAACAGGGCCAGGTTGTTTGCCATTTGACCTCCCTGCAAAGCACAGTTGGGATCCTCCTAATAAAGCTGTTTCTCATAATTTACAGCAGCCAGAGAGATGGGCTCCCTGGCAGAAGGGTAGGCAAATAGTTTGCCTTCCTTCAGATAAGCAAAACTAATTATGTTCCACTGAAATGATATCTAATAAGGGCTTTTGTATATTTTGGCCCTCAGCATGGCACCACTTCTCCTGCTCCCATCTCTGGAGAGCTCTTAAAGCCCAAGTGATCCATTTTGTAGAGATTTCAAGAAAAATACAGACACTCTGGACAGCTTTCCTTTTTCAAGGCTACATGGGAAGCTGTAACTCAATACACAATGCTTCGCCTTCATTGTCAACAGAGTCATACTGGCCCAGGACAAAACCCTGCTTGAGCCCTATGACTCCATTATACTACTGAGGCCAAGTCACAACTTCACAGCAGGCAGCAGACAGGAGAGGGATGTTGTTGTTACACCAGGCTAGCTCTGATTCCCCAGACTGGATGAAATAGGGACATTTTCCAGTGGGATGTGCCTGCAGTGGGTTCTCTGGTTCCAGAGCCAACTACGTCAGCTACTCTGCCATCCTGTCCCTGTTATGTCATTTTTGCTTACCTGATTCAGCGTGATAAACTTTTTTTTGGAGTATGAAAATGTATTTAAAATATATGATTGATTTGTCCCTTCCTTACTGTGTCTGAGTATGTACTGTAAAACTGGAAGCAGTGGAGTTAGCAGCAGCTGCCTGCAGCTCATCTGTTGGCATGGCTGGAGATGAAATCACATTCTCAAAGTGCCAGAAAGATAGACCTTCTGAAAGGAAATGCTGGGTGAAAGAGCAGGAAAGCAAGTTTGCTTCCAAACAATAAACATGCAGATCGGAAATAATTGAGGAACTAGAACAAAGAGGAGGAAAAACAAAACAAACCATAACAACAGATCCTCAGATTAACTGTTTTCCCTTGCAGCAGGGAAGAAGGACAAAAGGGAAAAGGAAGAAACAAAAACCATCCAGCTTTATGTAGCTAAGAACTGATGAGAATAATATTTTTCACTTTATGACCAATCCCAAGGACCTGCTGTGTTCAGTGTCACAGTGATAAACTGGCATCCCAGAAGTTCTGACAAAACAGACAAAAAGTCTTTCAGGATCTGCCTGCCTGCTGGCTGACCTGCTGATGAGCCAGGAAACTACTTGCTGTTTCCTTTAAAAAACCCAAAAATTTACCTGTTTCAACAGAGTATGTCAGTTCTACCAACTCATTGTCTTTCCAGCAGACTCCTGTCTGATGGGGAGATTTCCAAACAGCTCTATGATGCCAGACAATTACAGCTATAAATACTTTATTATGGAATACCACAGTATCGTTCTGTAGAAAGACATAAAGAACAGAATAAAAACCCATTTCCTTTACTACTAGACAGCACTTAAACTGTGTGTGAATGATATCTCCGGGCTTCTAAGCAGATGGCTGTGGTTCACTTGGGGTCCAAGGGAAGATGGACAAAGGATTCTGGAAAGAAGGGAAGCACACAAAATCTAGAGCCAAGCAAAAGGGACTTTTTCCATAGCTTCATGGGATACAGTTTACAGATGTAAAGGCACCTGACACTGTTCTACAGTGCAAGAAGGATTGCTAAAGCACTGAATTTAGGCACCCAGCCTATCTGGTTTAGTTACCTGGCTTGCCTCCTTGAATTTCCTTAATAGAGAAGCTCTCCTAGAGGCAATTCAAAACAGAAGCCTGACACAGGCTTGCTGCATTGCTCCTGGAAGTGAGTCTCTCTCCCAGTGTTTTTCCATTGACTCCAGGGGGAACCTGGAGAGCCCCACTGGCTAGCTTAACCAGCCAAATTGAGTGGCTAAATTTGGGTGGTCTGAATACCTCCCCTTCTGCATGAGGCCTGGAGTAGGATTGGATTTTGTCCTTAACACTTGCATTGCTAGAAAAATACATGGTTGCTCTTCAACCTTATGTTGCTATGCCTTAGATGAATTGTATATGTATCTTAGGCATTGCCTTTCACTTGTACATGGGATGTGAAAGTGAAAATCTAGTAGTGTGGTGTTTTCAAGAATGGGATGACTGGGAGAAGTTGATAAACAACCTGGAAGCCATCAGAAGTTCACTTTGGGGCATTGTCTTTATCGAAGACAGAATCTTCCTGCTCTCTGAGTGACAGGTGTGAATAATGAATATCAGCGAATATTAAGCCCTGAGTGGCTGTATGAGCAACGTGGTGTTGTTCACTCCTTGTTCACCAGCTTCATAATGAAGTCTGAGTGTGTCTGCTCTCTGGTTTTTGCAGCCTTCCAAATATGAGCATGCCTCCCCAGCTTCAGCCTGCATTATTGCATTCCAGCATACTCACTCTGCGTGACATACCAGTTACCTTCAAACAGACTTTGGGCCAAGTTTGCACAGACCAATTCAAAGGATGTCATTTAAGAAGCTGAACTCTCACCACACGTTTAGTCAGATGATTCTTTCATATTATTTCAGTGAAATAATATGCGTGCCACCTCCTGCATTTCCAAAACCGGTCTCCAACAATGCGGGCTCAGATCAGATTAGGAAGCTGAATTGTACATTATTCCTTAAAAAATAAGCCAAGTCACTTGTCCGTGGTACCCGGAGCCCAATTCTTACCCCAGTATGACAAGCAGCCTCTCCCGTGACAGAGTTTACAGTTTGAATGTGGCAGTATCTGCAAGCACTTGGCACACAGGAGGAAAAGCACTGGATAGACCTGGGCCTGTCAGTCCAAGCGGAAGCTCAGGAGAATGACGTGGTCCTGCTCTGGAACATTGTCCCTTCCCCAGGTGATGCACCATTACCCAAAGGCTCACATTTTGTAGTCCAGGCCTCTAGTGCCTTCCTGAACAGACAAGAAAGGAATAGATATTTATTATCAGAGCAGTCCAAGCATGAACCCAATAGGTCAGAGGGTAGAGCTTGTCGACAAAGATGGAGCTATCATTGCTAATACATTTTTTAAAGCAGGACCACAAAGATTCTGTGTCGTACATCTCACATTTCTGTATGATGGGGAAGAGGAGTGGTGTGGTGGAAAGAAAGACTGAAATATTTTCCAGTCTTGACATTACTGCTACTGCATACTGCTTCTTATAGTTCCTTCCAGCTGAAAAGGCATGAAGGAACTCATATACATTTGGATTCATGTAGAGAAACATCAGAGAAGAAAAACAATTCCCATGCTCTGGTTGCCTGATTTTCAGAATGGAATTGTGCTATTACATGTATTATATATTCCTCAAACAGGGGTAGGTCTGAAAACATCTGGCCTGGTCACATTGTGCTTGGCAAGGATGAAAGTTAATATATAAACTCTAATAACCAAGATCTACTGATAGGCAAAAAAAGCTGAGATTTTGTTGTGTATACTTCGGGAGAAGTAATTACATTTCGTTATATAATCAGTTATACAACACAGATTCTCCTCAAAGTAAGTGGTAGCTCCATGAAGACTTTTGATGTGTGTTCCAAGAATTTGTAATAAATCAAAGCATAAATAGACTTTTTTTTGGTAGCACAGGTTGGATGGTTTACAAGGAAAGAAAAGTTCCCTTGAAAAACCCTACTGCTTTTAGTCAAACATTTTGTTTTCACCGAATTTTCACCAAACCCAAGGCTTTGGGCCAGACATGGGTCTAGGGAGAGTTTGCTTGAGGCCAGTGGTCTTCAGGTCCTCAAATCCCTTGGTCTCACACATGCAGCAGCTCACACATGAATCTGGTCTGCAGCCACATCCCATCCTGCTGCCAGAGCTGCTAGCACTGGAGTGTTCCTAACCCCTGAGTGCTCCTAGCTCCAACGCTCACTCATCCAAAAGCTCTCTCTTAGGAAAGAGAGGCATCTGAAAGCTGCTTGCAACCACCCTGGGAGAGTAATGTTTTTGAATATTGTGAAGCCAGCAGAGCTTCCAGCTTGACTGCAGAAAATGAAATAAAAGTTGGATTCTCATCAGAACCCAGAACCCAGTTGAAATAAAATTAGAATTTACCCTGCAAGCCCCTGCACGGTGTGTGGCACTCTTAGTAATAAATGTCTTGATTTTCTCCAGAACTAGAAGCAGTTTTGTCAGCACACCAGGACGAACTATTACCCAGTTCTCATTCAAGTCAGAGGAACTATGCCTGTTCAAATCACTCAAGGAAAGCACAAAGTAAGCAGAAAGTTCATTTTTGGGCCCATTAGTGCTTTGTAGAAGTAACTTTCTCCTGTCACCACTGAGAAGCTTTGACATATTTACTGTGGTCAGCACTCAAGATCTCACATTTCAGTGCTGCAATGCAGAAATAAGCAATGTAAGAAAGAGATACTAAATCCTCCTGGTTCAATCCAAAATTTTGTGTCCTCCTTAAAAGAAAATTCTAAATAACAAACAAAAAACATGGAAGTATTTAAAAGAGAGTGTGAAGAAGGAAAAAAATGGGACCAACTTTCTAAACTCAAGTGCAAGTAGTTTGGCCCATCTTGTGCAGGAGCTGGCCAGCAATAATCCCACTACTTGATCCTCAAGGACAACAGTCATGCAGCAGCCAGAAACATTAGGCTGAGGGATTGGTGGGGAGATTTAGGCCACCTGACTTGACCCCTCAGATTCATGCATGAGATTTTAATTCATTTTGCTGTGGTTATCCTGACATTCTATTTCCTTTATTACTATGGCCTGAAGTCAGTAATACACTTGAAAGTACATGTATATCTTTACCATAACTTTGAACTTTTGAGAAGCTCCATTATCCTCAATGAACAAATGTGAGTACTTCACTGGAGACTGGGCATGATTTTACTCACTGGTTCAACAGGGGTGGCCAAAAGAAGATCCTCTTTTTTTATTTTTATTTTTTTTTAATTAAGTAGAGCATGACAATAAAGATTCTGTAAATTATGTCCCCCATTAAACCAATAGAGACATTCATTTTAGTGGAGTCATTATTTCTATTTCATGTCTTCAAATTGAAGCAACAAAGGTTTAAAATCACTTTTGGTGTTTTAAACGGCTCCACATGGTGACCTAGTGCAGCTGGAGCTGTAATACAGAGATGTATTTAAGGTATTGCCTTATTTTGGTTATCTAGTTATGTCACTGGACAAGTTCAAAAGGCCTTTTATCAGATGATTTTCTGCTGGGCTATTGTCAATGGAAGACTGTCAGTACTCAGTAGGACTGAAAATTTTGGTTGTAGCAATCATGTAAATTTCCCCCAATGCCTGTAATATTTTTTTCAGAGGCAGTGTTTTATGGGTTATCCCCTGAAGTCTGTCCATTTTTAAAGGAACATAGAAAACACCACTGTCAGCTTCAAGTTTGGATCCTTATAAATTAATGCAGCAAACTCCATGTTAATGCAACATTCTCCTTTCCTACCAAAGTAATAACAAATGCATTTTCTTGCTGAATGACCTTCACAAAATGGTCTACATGTATTTATGCAAAGTTAATCATAATATTTAATCATTACATTTTATGCAAATCATAACATTTACTTTTCCTGTTCACAGATTAACAACTTTGTATAAATCAAAATTGAAAGTTTGCCTCATTTCCAGTGTGCAAATTTTTAAAATACTTCTGGTGACTACCATAATTATTTTTTTTTTAGATTTTGAGATATTATTTTTATTACAATACTTACAATGGGAAATCTAATCAATTAAATCAAATTGTAGCTTTTTAGGCCTCACACTTTTCCACACTGCAGGTGTCAACTATTTTTAATGCTGAAAGACCATTTGAATTTTTTAGTGAACCTATGTTAGAGATTTTTCTAAGGATTAAACCCACCAATTTATAAGCATCCATCCTGTAGTTAAAGTCATATTATTGATTTTCATCTGTATGTAAATATATTCATTCAGTGGATCCCAAGTCTACAGTAAGAAGACACTTACAAACATGCTTTCTTATAAAAATTGGAAGCCTGTTCAAGAAAATGCCTTCAAATCCATCAGTTAAGTTTATTCACAGAGTACATATTTATATATAGAAAAATATATGCTCATGTATATATGTGTATGTATATGTATGTGGCACTGAATAACATTTGAGAAAGTACCAATCTTTATGGGGCTGCTCTCAGTGCCAATTAATTAATGGACAGTTGCAATAATTCTGCAAATTATACTTACAATAATAACATATGGGCTTGAAAAAGGCTGCAGTAGCATATTTGGCACAGTGTGAAGCTATTCATTTCTATTTATGTCTCTGCAACAAAGTAATTAAAACACATGCATAAATCCCCAATAACCTGAGCTGAACTTCAAAATAGTTCTTAGGGTTTTGCATAATGGGCCTGGAACATAAGAGTTCAGAAAAGGCACAGTTCTACTTCCCAGAAAATACTGACATTTTGACTCTTTTCCATTTTGAAATGGGACAATGGGATGAAAATATTTTGCAAAAGGAATACTTCAGAATTAATTTTTATAGCAAAGGTAAGCAATTTTGAAGAGATTTGACAGGTAAACCATTATAAAATAGTAATACATAAATCAAAATAAATCCCTGCAAGATCAATAGAAATGAAAAAAAACAGAGCAAAATATGTTGATGGCCTCCAAATAAGTAAAAATTAATTCTCCATCTAGATATTTTGTCTTCCCCACACTATAAAACCAAGATCGTCACCAGAAACACTTCCAGTTTCAAAAAAACCCAGATTTAAATTAATTTTGTTTTTGTGCTGTTTGTAAACCAACCAGCCTGTACTATTTGTAGGTTTAGGCACTCAAAATAAATCTTGATGTCTATCCTGCCTTTAGCATTCCATTCAGTTTCTACAATGTTGCAGAAATTGGTTTTTGTATTTCTTTATACGATATCTAGAGCCTGGGTTGCATGTTCCATGGTTCCAGGTCATGAAGCAGCAGCTGGGTAGCTTCATAATGGCATTTGGGTAAAACCATGCCTAGAAATAATGCACATCATTTTGGGAGTAACTGAATGCTGGAAATACATCAACTCTTTGAAGAGAAAAGCAATGAAAAGATGCACAGTTTGAGCTGGGGAATAAAATGTTCTCAAAATTAGTTGTATAAAAAATATGGCCCACCCATAAAAAACCTTAATTTTAAACCAACCAGGCTTGCTCACAGCAAGATACACAACCTCCTGTTATAATTTATGCTGCAGTAGCTCCTAGAAGCCCCGAGTCCCCATCTTATCACACACTGCACAGAGTGATCACACATTTACTTATTTATTTATTTATTATAGGGCATCTGATTTACCTGCTCCTGAGTGAACAGGTAAAGCACCGATTACTGAGGATCCCAGGTATACCCAGGCAGCCAGCCACAGAAAGTAATTTCAGTCTCAGCCTTTGTTTTAAATAAACATCTGCATTTTCATATGGAGAAAAGAATTTGTTTCACAATGAGCTGTCACAGCACGTTTGCCTGTTAATGAACCAAACGCTCTTTGAATTCTCTCTCCCATTCTTCCCACACTGCAATTTTGCCAGCCTTGACTATCCCTTTTAGTGCTTTTCATTTTTCTTTTTCTTTTTCTTTTTTTTTTCTCTTGAGCAAAACATTCCTGCTCAGGCCTGCAGTTACTTTGTAATTCCTATTTCATTTACTACAGGGAAAGGCCTTGTTTCTGTTCGCAGAAGAAAGAAACAGATCGTTGTCACTGCTGTTTGCAGTCAGGTAGTCCCTATTTGATGGTATTTCAGTGGAAAAATATATTTGGTGGTCCAGACAGGGAGCTCAAGACAAGGCTTCTCATGGCATCCAGGATCATGGCATAGGATACTACACCACATACAATCCAAGCTAGTCCTACAGGTGGCTGTAAACTCCAGTGCATTAAATTCCCAAAGACTTCCAAGGTTGAGGCCCTACTTCAGTGTGAGAGTGTCTGGCATGTGTCAAAGCACGCCCTGCTCCCAACATGAGCCAACTCCTGCTCCTAGCATGGTAAAACCAGACTCAGCCTCTGCTGTTCTGTATCATACTGAGCAGTGCTCCAGCGGGACTTTACACAAGAAAGTCTGTTTTCATTGGGCTCCTGGATCAAGGCAAGTCCTTTGGCAATTATGGCGTTTAACCTTTCTGCTCCCCTAGATGCTCACTGGGGACAAGTACATATTGAAGAAGTGATGTTATGCAAGCACAAGGCTTTTTTAACCTAAGACATTTCTCATGGGGCCCATTATATCATATGAGGAAGAACAACTGAGTCATTTTCAAGTATAGGAATGTAGCATAAAAATAGCCAAGAAATCCTCAGCTTGAGCATCTGTCCCAAACTCACCCCTCCCCGCTTTCCTTCTGCCTTCCCATCATGCGTGGGCTTTCCCCTGAGCTCATTCAGTGTTTTCCTTGCCTGCATTATATTACTGCATGTATCCCACCTAAACCTTATTTCATGGCAACATGAAAAGAACTCCAAAGGCATTCCCTTCTTCCCCCAGCTTAGCAGAGGAGAGCCTGCCTGGGCAGCCCATCAAAGTGCTGAGGGTGTGGAGTTAAGGAGGGTCTCTGGCAGCAAGGGCTGCAGCATGTGGGGGAAGGGAACAGCCTGGGGAGTGGAGAGAAAGGAGCTGTGGAGGCTCTCTGCTGTCCAGAAGTGTGGTGAAGTGTGCGCACATAGGTGTCAATTCTCATGGGGTGCCCCCAGTCATCTTCAGCACTTCACTATTGGAATACTGTCTTTTAAGCTCCTATTCTCTTCCAAATTCCCCTTCCCTGAGCATTACACTCCACAAACCACACTTTTTTATTAGCTACACAAACAAATAATGTAGAAATAAAATGTTCAACAACACTGTGGTACCTTTTGCAAGACAAGGAAGGAGATGCGATTGCTCATCAAACCTCCTCCTCTTCCTGCTCTTAACAGGAGTCAGCTGGGCTGTCCTTAGGGGATTGGCATGCAGGTCCCAGGTGCCTGAGTTTGTTGGCACCAACAAAATTCCCCTGGGGAGAGGACAGAGTCCCAGACAGGCCTTGCCTGTCAGGGCTAGGCTAGGAAGGTGAAGCCCTGCTGCCTGCAGTCCAAATCCTCAAGCTGGTGTGGTGGTGCTTCCTGCATTATCCCATCTTCCTCCAGTCTGGGGCCACCAGTATCACCTCCCAAAGCAGCCCTCCTTGGGCCAGCACACAAAACCAAGTGTGTTTAAGCTGAGGCTGTAGCAAGCATGGGCTTTGCTCCTGCAGCAAATGCTTCCTCTCAGCAAAGTCACCCTCTGCTTTGTCAGCCGCACCTTGAAATTGGAAGTACTTCATAAAAATCGTATAGGGAATATAGCAAGCAAGAATTGCCTAAGTATTGCACATCATATTCCCTATGAGGCCTGACTGCTGTTCCACCATGCTGACTGAGGGATCAGAATAAAACCTGTGTTCACATTACAGGGATGGGGAGGAAGGTGCTTTTGGCTGGGAGGCAGAGGATGTGGGACTGTGATTCGGTGTTCCCACCGCCCCTCTGCCAGCCCAGTCACCTCTGTCCTGCTCTTTTGGGGTCCACTCTCTACCTTCTCCCCCAAGTCCCACAGGTGGACCTGACACACAGGAATGCCTAGCATGGCTGAAGCTTTGAAACTCCTCCTCTGCATAGGTAAGAAATAAAGGAGAATATTTCCTTTACTCCTTGCCATGAGCCAGATAGAACTAAGGCAGTTTACAATAGATGAGTATTAACACGTTAGAAAGAAAATGAGGCCAAACACATAGATATCTGATAAAAGTTCTCAGCTGGAGGTCTTTTAGACACTTATTGCCATATTTGTGGTACTAAATACCTGTTTTACAATTTCAGGGACATCAAGCAGCTAATACTAACTGTACTATCCCTACAGCAGAGTTGAACCAAGAAATTAAACAATTATCTATCTTGCTTTGAATTGTGGCTGAATTTAACTGAAGGATGTCAAAGTCAGATTGAATTTTAACAAAACCTAAAACAATAAAAAATTCCTTATGTACAACTTCATATGCACACTTGGGCTCATCAGGATTGAAAGACCAGAGTGGTTTTCTTGCCCCTTGATGAAAGGGAATCAACAGGCCAGAAGACCATTTTAAAGCCGTCTTGAAAGACAAACTTAAAAGAAATACTTTGTAACCAGAGGGGAAGGTGGTAGGAGGGGATAGTATTTTCTTCTCCTGTTTATTAAAAACACACCTTGGGCATGATTCTAATCTGATTTAAGCGTTTATTACATGGGAAAATTGCCTCAGTGTGTTCACTGACACAGTTTGGACCCAGCCTGTAGAAGCTCCTCTGCATGCAGAGGACTCTCAAGTACACAGAGATGAAGTGCGGGGGAGGGAAGAGCAGCCAAGCAATAAAAAGGGGATATCTGAGCGAAAGCCACTTGAAAAATAGCAGAAGGTTGCGTGAACAAGGATATCCTGCTCCCAAAAGCTACAGGGCAGCAGCAGCCAAGAAGGGTGGGATCACTGGCAGAGGGAAGGGAGAGTATGAGGAGAAACCAGTGGAGTCTGAATGGTCTTGGAGCCACATCATAAAACTGAGCAAATTATAGTCGGCAAAATAATGTGTGAAACAGCCAGCTATTCCTGAAAATGCTGGAGTCCTGCTGCTGCGAGGTTTCAAGGCTTATAGCCTGAAGGCATAGAAATCCCAGAACAAGGAACAAATAGTAAGACTCCGGTCCTCCAGATGGACCAAAGATCATCTGTGGGACACCCACTTCACATTACAGGCAACTAGGAAACAACTTAGTGGTGCAGGCAGAGAATAAAAGTGTCTGGCAATGACAGCGATGGGGACTGATGAGCTAAAGCACCCCATCGAGGGTACAGTAAGCAGAGAAGAGCAGCTTTACACACCACAGAGTTAACAGGCATTCATTTGGTGAGGGCTCCCTCCATGCAGCCCAATCCTGTCTCCACTTCAATGGAACTGTTGGACTTGGCATCAACATGCTGTGTACATGGGATAAGGGAGGCAGTGAGAGAGAAACAGCCAGGGGGTTCATATAATCATGAATCTCGGCTCCAAAAGTACAACTTACTATTCAAAAATAGCCAGTTTTCTGGGCAATAGCCCAGGGCAGTACTTTGCCAGAGTTCTGCAGAAACCAAATCCATCCTTTTCACTTTGCTGCCAAAGGAATTGCAATAGGCTCCCCATATCACTGTCACTCCTCTCTCCTAGAAACACAGTTGGAGAAATCATCACAAGGGTCTCCAGGGTTAAATTCCAACCTCTCAGTGTAGATCAATTGGTTACCAAAAGACTTTAGCAGATCCCAGATAGCACTGCAACGTGACCAGTAAATCTGGAATTACTGTCTTGAAACTGAAATGTACTCCAGATCCTTAAAAACAGACACACTTCCTTTGGAAAGCTAACCCTACAAATCTCTGGCTGCATGGAAAAGCAAGTCTTATTCCTATTCCCAGCTAGAAGGAGACTTCTGAACTTTCAGAGTCCTGTCATATGGAAACTAGAAGTGGAGAGTTTGACGTTCTGCCTACAGCAGCTAGAGAAGGAGAGGGATGATGCATGTGTGGGGAAAAATATCATAAAATTGTCCTTAATTATTAATATTCACCAGAGTTTGTGAGGGCCTAGTGGTAGTTAGGACCCCACAGTGCTGAGCACCACACAAGGCTTTTGTCCCTGCAAGGTGGTGGGTCACTACACAGAAATCCCTGCGGCAACAGAAACCAAAAGTGACGGTATTAAGATCGGGCTAGGAGTGATGAGGCCCCTTTCAACACGACATGATTCTGAAGCTGGCCAAATTATTCTGGAACTTAGTTATAAAGTTCAGACTGTTAGATTTATTGATAGTGGGCTTTCTACACCATTATTGTCCATTTTTCAGGATCAAAACTACAAAATGTCAATATACTACAAGAACTACCTCATCCCGAATCACAGAAGGTAATTTCAGTAGGTGAAACTATAATGGTAGCAGCATTTTATGTCAGTCACTGACATACAAAAAACAAGTCCTGTCTAATGTTTCCTCAAAGAGACCCTCTGTTTTGCCTAAATTATGTGTGAAATGTAAGGTACATGCCACACTACCTTCTTCAGGGACAGAAATGCACTGTCAAGCCTGCAGATGACCAAAGCACTATCTAAACTTCAGCAAGCACAGGCACATGCTGCAGATATAGGTGACAACACCTGGTACCAAATTCCAGTCCTGTACATAACTTCTAAAGGTGAATTTAGGGCAATTACCTGTGCAAAAGCATCATTCTCACTTCAGAAACCACATCCACAGAGGAAATAATGGCAAAGTCTGTTAGGAAGGGGCCTCAAGAAAGTTTCTGCTTTACCCCCTGTGCTGAGGAGAATTAGAGGTTCCTAGTTGGTGTGGTGGTTGGCTCTGTGACTGAGACAAATTCATATTAGTCTGGAAGAAACCACATATTGACTTTTTATGATAGCAGATTACTTCTTAGAAAGCTGCATGGTCCAGGAGGGTAGATTGCGGTTGCAGCAATGGGATTTGTTATTAATTAGATCTTTGGCTGCAGCTTAAAGGCTGCATTGTATCTCTCAGGTCAGGCTTTTCTGCTGCCAGTGCCATCAAAGAATTTGTAATTGACTCCATAATTCACTTACATTTTTCTGGTACTATACTGAGCACTACTTGACACTCCTTCCTACGTAAGTTCCTTACAGTGTACAGGGTAAAAATGACTTATTTAACCCTTGCGTGTATGTATTTTATTTCCTTTGCATTAAACATCCATTGAAATCCAGATTATTATTTTTTAATCCATAGAAAACAGCTATCTCATATTTCACATGGACTTCCTTGTGACTGCAAAGACATCCTGGAAGAAAACAAGCAATTCAGGGATACTTGCAACTCAGCCTTCCTTCTCTCCTGCCATAAAAAATTAATGATTTATTAAGGTATTGGTTCAGGCTCAGCTAATCTGACTGGCAAAGACAGATCAGTGCCTTCCAGCCTGCCTATTCCATTCCTAATTAGGTAGTCCAAATAGCTGCACTTCATGGGAAAAGACCAACAGTTCCTACAGCTACTGTAGAAAACTCACTCATGAGCTGTCTACTGCTCCACCAGGAATTGTGGTGGTTGGTATACGGTGTAGTATAAATTCCATTAATTAATTAATGTCTGAACTAAACATTTAATGGCAGAACTAAAAAAATGTAATAAAAATAATTAAAGAGAAGGAATAATAATTAAAAAGAAATCCATATATGGTAGTTCAAATACACATTACTACATGAGCTAAATGAGTTTTCTTCAGATTCTTCTTCTCAGACAAAAATGAGTGTTCCCCTTCTGATCAAGTACACCTAACATGGTAGCAGGGAAACTTTATGTGACTATAGAAATAGAAATTACGGATCCACTATGGAAGTACTCATTCTAAAGGCTGCCATCGTCTCTCCACAATGTTGTAGAAAAGTGGTAGTGTAATGGGAAATGAAGTTGTAAACACTATGTCAGATGTGGCCTTGACAAAACATTAATTCACTTCAGCTGATTTGGCCCACTATCTTAGCCTCACTACCATGTCAGCTTTCAGAATGAAAACATGGATCATGAAGAGTTGTCAGTCACTGCTAATATTCTAACAAGGAATATTTAAGCAAGAACTATGAGCTCCTCCCACTGTCCATGGGATAAATGCTTGATTGGTTTCCTGAGCTGGAGAATGTAAGAAGTGTGCTTTGAGGTGACCCTGTTCCACAATACCTCCATATATAATTTCTAGTTTGTAGGGAAGAAATCAAAGCAAAGATGACTTGTCTGACATTACATGATGCTAAAAACAAAATCCGGGTGTCCCAAATCCTGGTACAACAGCAACCTTTCCATTTCATACCAAACATATTTCATCTCCAGCACAGCAATTCCAGGAGCAAGATTCAGTACTTGGGCTTTATGAGCTACTGGCTCCTTACATTTACTTTGGATGAGAAAAAAATGCCATGATTTAACCCTGATGAACTCAACCTGCCCCACCACCTGCTAATCTCCTACACATATTAGCACAGCATACACTGGGTTAATGATTTTCAACTAAACTCAGCCTCTTAACATTTTTTTTTTTAGCCCTATGATGAGTGAAATTTCACTTTATTGACAACAACTTGCTTTCTGGTTTACCTCTTGTTTAATCTCCTCAGAAACACCTCATGGTCTATGAGGGCTCTGGCAAACATAGACTGAAATCACTTATTTGGAGAGCTGCTTGTCAAGTGATTTTATGCCCTGGTCTTTTACACTGCAACATAAATCCTACAGTAAACATAACACAAAATTAGTATACAAGTGGACCTGCTTATTTCCAGAGTTTATTACTTCCTATCTTGTCACATCTTCTCCATCTTTGATTTGCATCATACTGTCATCCATAAAGGCTTGCTCCAAAACGCTTGTATTTTCTGCAGGCATTCCTGCTTTCCCAGGACAAAAGCCAGAGTCACCCTCTCTCCTCAAACTCCATATCACAGAGAAAGGGAGGACTGCTCTCCACTAAGGTCACTGGTCAAAAGCCATGCTTCAAAATGGCAAATACCACAGACAGATTATATCTGTTACAGGCTCATATGAACTACAAAGTAGTAAACAGATTTCTATGATTTGTAAGATTTCTATGCTGATACTTCAAATGTCTTAAACAAATACCTTTCTCTCCCTAACACAGGCTGCTGCAGAAGGGTGTCTCTGCAGTATTTTACTCAGATAGGCAGCAAATCTCCTCTGCTTTCACCCACACCTGAAAAATAGCAGACACATTTGGGAGGAGCTGAGCTCCTAGGCATGGTTTGCACCATCATTAATCTCCATGAGCAATCCCAAGAAAAAAGCTCCAAAAAAAACAACAAAAAAGGGCTCTTCTTGTGCTGCTGTCTTCATTTCATCTGCAAGGTGAAGAAAATAGTAAATTCTTATCAATGTAAAATGTCTGTCAATCCACAAGGAGACCTACAACTCTGCAGATGTTACCCCAGACTGCTGCTACCATAGCCATCCACGCTTGGCTACCGTCAATAAAGCAAAACTCCTCTGGGACAAAAGCCAAAAATAATTACAACAACTAGAAAATATATTTCAATATAAATATATAATGCACGACAACATTACTATTATTATTATTATTATTATTACTATTACTATTATTACTATTATTATTACTATTATTATTATTATTAACAAAAGCAAACTGTAGTTATTTGATGGTTGGATTTTGATCAAGAAATGATGCAAAATTTGAGGAAAACATTTTTTGCTTAAGAAAAGAGGAAAAAATTGGCCATTTTTCCCCCTCTAATGACATACTCATATTGGAAAAGAAGAGATAAAACTGATGATCTACTGAATGCTGAGCAAGAATCTCATTCCTTTGATGTTTCATCTTCTTTAATAGTGGTATTTCCTTTTGTGATAAAATATCATAGTCTCTCCACCTTTGAGATCCCAGGTCTGGCTGAGCAGTTGCCAATGAACAACCAGACACCTCTGGCACGTGGTGGCCACCAGGGCAGGTATGGACCTGCCCAGGATGGAGCAATGTGTGCCTCTGAGCAAGGCTTCTCTTAGGAGGCACAATTTCCTCGAGGCAGCTTCAGCTGGTGGCCCTCTGGTCACAGTAGGGCCTTGGGGCTCCTCCCAGGGGTAGATAAGGAGAGCGAGGCCTTCTCTCCCTATTAGAAGGCACTTGCAACGCATACCATGGAAGATGATAAAAGAAAACAAATCTGAAAACATAAGTCTGAAGCGCAACCTTGCTTGAGACTAGTGCTTGGATGTCTGGGTCTATTCAAACTATGCAGGTCTCTTGGGTTTATGGCAAATGGGCTGTGAAATTTCCGAGGCAGTTGCCCGTTAGGAGGTTATCACTGCTACGGGGAGTGTAGGAAGCAACTCAAAGTTGTTTTTCCTGACTCCCTATGTGTACAGAAGTCCAGGAGACAGCTATTATTTGGTACACTGACTGCCATTGAAAAAATGCCTGTCCTTTTTTCTCTGCTCCTTTCCCTTTTTTCCCCCTCCTCAGTTTGGGGCCTGATGCTGACGCTTGAACTCCTGTGCAGTGAAAGTGAATGTGCCCCTGAAATCTGGTAGTGCAGTACATCCACTTTGCACAAGCATAAATTATTTAGCAGTGTTTCAGACAGCAGCAATTGGGTCAACACCTTCCATCCTCTCACAAAGGCAGTGCTTTTTGCTCTTATCTTGTTTGCTTAATCTGAAAGGTCACTGCAACTGGAAGCATATGTTCATTATTTATATAAAAAATATAATACTCCTTATTTCCTTTCTGAGAAGCCAGAATTGCTGGAATAACCATGTCTTTCACAACATTACTACATTTCTGCTTCTTGTCCTGTCTGGACATTTCTAGAATTTCAAAAGGGGATATAATCATGGAAAAGTTATGATTAACATTTCTGGTAAGTAAAAAAGGGAAATTTTACTAAAAGTAAAAATTATTATGTATTTCAAATTAGTTCATCCACTTTACCTGACCTTGTGCTCCCAGGGGAACACAAAATGTTCTGTCAGCCAGAACAATCACTAAGGCTTCACAATCAGCCCTTTTGAAAGGATGTGTTTTCTTTTTTTATCTGCAGCTTGGTCTTATCTGCAAAACGATACAGAAATAAATCAATATTAATGATGTGTACCCATACAATTAATCCATCCTTTACTTTTAATTTAAGCTGTCAGAGTTTTGTGGCAGAGCTGTAAGCAGTTCTATAAATGCTGTATTTCTGCAACTCTTCCCTGTGGATCTCCTTAGTAGCTTTGACAGAACCTATGCTCAGCTGCTTAGATAAGCTGTTGCTGAACCTAAGCTCAGCTGCTAAGGCAGAAATTGCATGGGTCTGTGGAACAAAATTTCCTGGTGTATGTATCAAGAAAATACTTTGATTCATTGACAAGGTGAAAAATCAGAAAAAATGGAATTTATGTAGTAAACAGCCTTTATTTATGTAGTTCTGCAAACTATGCTTCAAATTTCTGAAATATTTTCTGCATAGTTTGAGCTTTAACTTATTTTAGCTCTAAGTCTCCTATGGGGAATTTCTGGTTATTTTGAGAATTTCTAGTGGGCACGAACCATGGCATTTCCCTGATTCCCACATCAGTCAGTGACCACGAGTCTCACTCTCTAAAAGCTCTTTGCTTTCTTGAAAATAGAAGTGATATTTGATGCATGTGATACCTGGAGACCAAGGGTGAAAGTGCACTTAAGGGTCTTCGTGGAAGTTTGCTCTCAGCGTTATCTGTGTGATCAACAACATTCCTACTCAGGAGTGATAGGTGAAAGGAATGAAAGGCACGAGGAAAAGTCTTTATAAAGAATAAAACAAATAGGCTAAGTTTTTCTCTTTCACATGACTTCAAGCATGCCAGGAAAAAACTCAACCAACCTTCTCCAATTCTTCAGACATACTCATTTTAGTGTAACGATGAAAAATGAAAATATTTTTTATTTAGTTTTTAATTTTTTTTTTTTAATTAAGAGCTTAAAAAGATAAATTCTTCCAGACAAACAAATAATTCCTCATTAAAGTGCAAGACAACTCTTGCAGCAGTACTTCAGGTACGCCTGCTGTATCCTTACAGAACAGATTCCTCTTTTTTATCTTGTACAGCATTTTACTCCACAAGTTATGCCCTGAAAGTGAGCATGAAATGAAGAGCTGGATGGTAGCTGGGTGAATGGCAACAGCAAAACTTGAATGAGAAGCTCAGGTACCTACAGTGCATTGTAAACTGGGCTTTTCTAACCTCAGGCAGGAGCTTCCAGAGCAGGTACCTAAGTTCAGTCTGAAGAGGAGTGGCAATGTACTTACCCACCAAATAAAAACCAGTAAATAGATCAGTAACTTGTAAAGATGTTGTCCATGAGACCAAGACTTACTTTATCCCTATATTTTTTCTTTTTTTTTT